>JAVJIF010010242.1:0-156016 GCA_038442645.1 Agave tequilana
TTCATCCTCAATTTGCTAATGAACTTCACCCTACAGGGCCTCCGACCCATGCTCATCCAACCCCTACCCTGCTTCCTTGCAACAAGTTTTTGAGGGACCACCACTCATACCTCCATCCTCAATTGCTAATGAACATGGTTTTACTTTGAAGCATATACATGTTATGCACTCCGACACTTTTTCCCAAATCATCCTATGGTTCCCACCAGGGTTCCTACCAAAACATTTTATATACTCCACCAGGTGGACCTCAAGATTGTCCTCGGCCCTGAAGTACTTCATGTTAAAAAGGTTTACCAACATGTACCAGACTTATTAATAGTATATGTGACTACCCAGCACCCTCTCAACTCATCACAAAAGGTTACATCCAATAATAATATGTGACCACCCAGCATCCCTCAGCTCATCACCAAAAGGCTACATCCGTTGCTGACTTCCTTAATTCCATTATTATTATTCGGTTCCTCACCAACAACACTAAAGACAGAAACCTGTTTCTGAAAACACTCCCCAATTCACCTCAACGCTGCAAGCTTTCTCCCCTGGATAAATACCAAGTACCGCAAACTCATCAAATACAAACGCCAAAACCCCAATTTCAGCCACACTGTAAACTGTCAGCATGAATCCCAGTTCTCCCACTGTTAAAAAGTACTTCAGACTTTGATGACAGAGTCTCTCGCTATCAAATTTGTTTCATGGTTGATTTGCCAACCAGATTTCTCCAACAGATGCATTCTTTCCCTAAATATACAACTCAACATGGTTAGACAGCCTCCTATAAGTTTCAACTAGCATGTCCTCCTCTTCCTTATGACCTAGTGTCCCATTTGCCTGGGAGTGAATAAATGATAAATCCATGTTCATATGACAGTTCGATATGGCAGATTACTCTTGGTTTCCTACACAAATTTGTAGTTGAGAAAACTATAATCAATTCAATTCAATCCCAAACATATATTAATTTGTTAACTGAATTGCTCTACCCTCCATAGTCTCAGCTCTTGAATTGGCTAGATATACACAGAACTCACTCCAGATTGATGATCAAAACAATTCAGTTATAGCACCATATCTTCAAATTTCAGGCCCTAATTAATTCCAGAGTACCCTATTCCTTTAGGTCACACGCCATGAGATACTAAGATAGTTCGAAGAACACTATTTGCCCATCATAGATAAGCACCCTGAAATAAGAACTTTCATTTTTCTCAATATACCCAATTTCCAAGTCATGCCTTTGCAAAAATAAAAAAAAGATACCATAAAACTAGGGCACCAAACCTAATCGCCTAGTTGAAATCTTTTCGCAACTAATCACACATCAATCCTAATCCAAAAACAAAAGAAAACAGAGAGGAATCCAAACCCTACGCCTATCTCTCAGAATCCACAAAAATAAACAAACAATCATTGCAAAAGCTAGAATTTGTTAAAAAAGATGAACTTTTTCTTACTTTCTGTGTTTGTTCAGCCATCGATAGAATCGCCATAGCTTCCTCTTCTGCTGCTCTCTCTTTCTAGGGTTTTTGGTTTATTTTGTGAACTCTCTTTGAGTTCGATTGTGTTTAGGGTATCGTTTTGGTATTGGTTGTCTCTCTCTCTCTAAAATTGGAAGGTAGCAGAGATTTCGTGGATGCCAAGGAAAGCCCAAAAAGCGTGGACCTCTGGTCCTTTATATAGGCGCGGGTCAGGATATTCACGGTGACGTGTCCACTTTCGTGTCGCCACAGACGGTTTCCGATTGACACGTGTCTCGCTAACTTTGCCGAAAAGCGACGAGGCATCGTGCTCCCTGATGCTGCCGTTGACTGTTTACCATTCCTTTGCACACAGGTCTCCCCCTTCTGTTGACACGTGGGTCCCGTAAATTTGATTTCTTGGATCCTGTTTGCGGTTAAAAGCCCGCCCACTGCTCCTAACTGGAAATGTCGTGCTTCGTGTTATTGTTCCAAATGTTAGTTGTGTTCCCCTTGAGTGTATTGTTACTTTCATCTCTACATATGTAACCTAAATTGGATTGCAGCCAGCTGGCCGTGGCTAGTCGTGTGCGATTAATTTTTTTTTTCCCCTCCTTTTAGGGCCTGCAAGAAAAGTCCAAAATGAATTTCTGACGTAATCAGAAATCCTTAAGAAAAAAAGTGAGCCTCACACAGTCAATTTCTGGGCGATTTTCTCTTTATCACAACTTAGAGAAGAAAATCGAGCTGATTTTCTGTAAAACAAAACACAGTATGCTAGGAAAACATCATGAGACTCACAATTTAGAAAAATAGCAACTTTCCAACCCTTGCCCTTAGCCATTATATTTCTTTTTCCATGCTTTCAAGTCTGCGAGTCCCACGTCATGTCTCACCTGAGAATTTCAGATAATTGCTCTTCAAACGTTCCTCTCCCCTCTGATATTTATAAAAGAAAAAATAAGTCTCTTTCCCTCCTTTAACTGCTCTTTTTCTCTCTTTCATCACTCTCTTTTCCCCTTTTCAAATATTTTTGAGCAGCAAATCATCGTGGAACTTGATACCAGCAACAGGAACGGCAGTAAAATTCGACTTTGAAGCTTTTTAGGTTTGGGAGTGTAGTGGTGAAAAATCTGACCCTCATGGGATGATGACACGTGTCCAAATAATTAAAAGTTTCCGTCACTCCAGAGCCATTCTAAAAGCTGCTCCTAACCCCGAGGATACTTTCGCCTAGATAGCTCGTGCACACAGCCGTCCAGGAGTCCACTCCTTTTCGGACACTTTAGCTCCTTACTAGATAACATCGACAATAGATCATCCCTGATCTCCGCTTTTAGTTACGCCATGGTAATATATCATCCCTAATCTTCATCTTCAGTTACACAGCTTGATCTACTTCCACATTCATAACATGAAACGCCTTCCAGCCTAAGCAGTTATGGATTAAGGTGGGATTCTATGCATGCAATCCCAACATTCAAGCACCAACAATCACGTTGTTACAACAAACCCAACACATGCAGATCGTGCAGTTACGAGGATCATGCTCGTATCATCCGCCCTCATGCACGTAGATCAGAACAAGTATAAATGGACTTTCTCCTCCAGCGAGAGGGGAGTCTTTTTCCTATGCAAAAAAAAAAAGCATAGCACTGAGACTAACATTCAATCTCTGTAATTTATGTAACCTGCAGATTATAGTGAATTCTTCTCCTCCTCCTTGTGGGTTTTTCCCGATTTGAGTTTTCACGTAAAAATTCTGTATCTTTTTGTGCTGTGTTTTATTTTCTTTCACACTTGTAACCCCCACTCCACTCTTTCCTCACTTGTGGTGAGGATCAACTATTCATCACTTATGGTGAAAAAATCTCTACCATAAACTAGTGTTTTCATTGAGAGCTGAGTCTCGGCACTCAAATTTCTCACCTACCAAACTCATCCTCAAAAAGCCTCTCCAACGAGCCATGGCCCTGAAGAAGCAGCCGACCATCGGTGAAGGGACCACCTCCAAAGGCAAATCCGTTGCCATTGCTGGGGGCATCATTTACCCAAGCGGCCTCAACTCAGCCCCATCGTGAAAGATACTGCTTCCGCACCTTCACAAGAGACAACAGAAGACATCCACCTACCATCAACACACCTTATTTATGGTGCATCTTTTTATAGAGAAAACTATGGTTACAAGTTGTGACATTCCTAAATTGCTATTGACACGTGCCTTGAGTTTCTGTATCGCGAAGCTTTCAGATTGGACCGCATTCGCTGTGCCTCATTGTGCCTTGTGGATGTTCCTCTGCTCTGTCACTCGGAGTACTCCTCTCGAGACTCCGAGTGATCCTCCGAGTACTTGAACATGCCTCCATCTGAAACTCCAAGCTCATCCACACTCGCTTGTAGTACACCTTTAATCGGGGAGTCAGCGAGATTGTTCAAACCCGGGAGACTCTTCCCGAGTCCCTGCCTCCGAGTCACTCAAGATGGACTTCCCGACTTCCTAACTCCCACTGCGATTGGGCCCGCAATTCCTCCTACGCAATACTCTCCGATGGTGATTCTCCATCAAGGTTAACCATCAGGCTCCATAACTTCAACAAATATTAATATGCAACTAATTAGCTTGAATCAGTGATCACTTGAATTGATTTGAAGATTTACTGGCACGTGTAGTTAATCACTATCTCGATATTACATTTTATTAATAAGGTGTTATCAATAAAGACTAATAGTTTGTATTATTTATCATTAATTTGACCTCTGATTCCTCCTGCATTATCTTACATTTCACCTTAGGGTAGTTTACATTTAGGATTAGTTAGTAATTTACATGACAACTAGAAGTGGTATAATTTTTCAGTGCGAGAAACTTCTACACTAATAGACCTTAATTATAATGTTACCCTTAACTAACATGCTCCTTGCTAAGATGACCAAATGGACCAAGACTGCAAGAGTATAAAGATCAAGCTGATGTCAATTACCGGGATTTAGCCACATGAATTGATAGGCTAGTGTTAGATATCCTTATCTTACTACTCGCTTCCTTATCTAACTTCTCTCTCTCTCTCTCTCTCTCTCTCTCTCTCTTGTATGCGTATTAGATACCCGTATCTGACTACTCGCTTCCTTATCTAACTATTATCTCTCTTATATCTATATATTGATGTAATTGCTTTATGAATAAGATATACATAAATTTTCTCCTTCTTCAAAATCATCATGGTATTAGAGCCTCTCAAGATTCTTTGCTGATCGAAGTTCTCTCGGTGTTCTCGAGCCTGCACTGGGCCGCACTCGCATAGCGTGTGCCTAGCGCCGGGCTACTTTCGCCTCATGCGACATCAAAGCTTTCCTCGTCGTCTTCGCCATCACCATATGCCTCGGATCTCGCCTTCCTCTCAGATCTCACACTCTCGGATCTTAAAATCTTGCCATTATTGCTTGCCTCGGACGCCGGCCTCTCAAGTTGCTGCAGAATACAAGTAGTCGAGTTCCCGTGAGCTCTCTACCTCTGTCCTCGTTCATTTTGCATGCATCATCGGTCATCTTCTCTGCCTTGCGTGGTCGATTCTGCTCGCATCTTGTCCGTTCGTTGACATCCAGTTCTTGTTCGTCGACATCCTCATCTTGTATGCACGCGTCAAACATCG
Organism: Agave tequilana; assembly: GCA_038442645.1. Taxonomy (NCBI): domain Eukaryota; kingdom Viridiplantae; phylum Streptophyta; class Magnoliopsida; order Asparagales; family Asparagaceae; genus Agave; species Agave tequilana. The sequence goes on from JAVJIF010010242.1 coordinate 5,114, forward strand.
TCGCCTCTGCCCTATTGTAACGCCCGATCCCGCGGGTACGGGGACGTTACTGCGACGTATATACGCAGGTCGGAAATACCTCACGTATATACGCTAAGCATCAGTACAGGCAAGAATCAGAGTACGGAAGCGCGTGGTGCATTATACATTCCAATATATGAGTACAATTACAAAGTTATCACCAGAGGTGACAAATATTACAAGAATATTACATCACCTGATAAGCGCATATGCGAGAATACAAAGAGATGTACAAGTATGAACAGTACAAAAGGGCGCTCACGAGATAGCTGGAGAAGCCGCGAGCCAACTAAGGGGAGCAAGGATGGGACTGGAGCTACAACTGGTCTGTCCGCTCCGCAGAAGTAAGTTTGGTCCTCAGCAGAAAGAATCCCGTTCAGTCCAAGCTCCGAAACCTGGACATGAGGATCCAGAGGAGTCAGAACTCCTCGGCGAGTGGTGATGCAAAAGCCAGGTGGCGAGCATAGGTAAGCACACGTGTATCAATAAATTCAAGTCATAAATATGCATTAAAAACCGTATCGTGGGCACCAGCACACAGGAGCAAATAGGTATAAAACAAGTGATATCAAGCAGGAAGTACTCATAGTATGATAAGATAAGAACAGGAGACTGGTGGAATAGAATATAAGTGGAAAGGCAAGACATGAACGGGTATAATATAATAATCATAAAACGGAAATCCGAAGTAAAACCTGATAAATACAATTGTGGTGAAAACAAGTGGTATAACCAAGTTTGTAGAGCAACATAGCAAGTTATCATCTTGGCATTTTATTATTATTACTCGTCCGACCATATATTTAGGTATGTGTCCTGGTGTACATCTCAACACAACATACATCCATATATAAGCAAGTCGAGTTGGTTATTGGAAGCTGATGAAGAACTGATAGCTCCTACTTATAGTAGTTTCCGTCCGCCCGGGACACAGCCATTGGGGGCCTTAAATCCCCCTAACACGCATCTTCTGAGGGCCTGAAATCCCCCTAACACGAATCGTCAGTTTTGTATTCCATTACTATAAGCAAGGCATCATACCGGCATCCATCACTTCCTCCCATTCCCCGTGCAAGTTATCCTTTTTATAGCTTATTAACAATATTATCAGATTTCGGGAATGAGTAGGATCATAACTGGTCATAACAGGAGTACATAATAAGCATAACGGGAGTCCTGACAAGAGATCAAGTTCTACATTCCCGTAATGTGATAATCATGAGTAGAGAGTTAATCATAACAGGTTCAGATGTCATGTGTTATATGCCTTGGAGGTAATATTAGGACAGGTGATAAGTCATGTCATAACAGGTGACAAGTGATAAGAGATAACATAGCAGGAACATGCATCAAGTAGTAACATGTTAAGTGATACATAATGCAATATAAGTCGACCCGACGAAGCGGGAAAAATCGAATAGTGGCGAGGACACTTGCCTAAATCTTTAGAAAACACAATGAAATCCCCGATCTCCGGAATTCAGGAAATGAACGCGTCAACGCGTTTTAAAGGGAAAGTGATAGAGAGAGGAAAAAATCAAGAGAGAGAAAGAGTGATGAGAGAGAGGAGAGAGAATGAACCAAGAGGAGAGAGAATGGAGACGCGGGAAGGGAAAAAAGCAGACGCGAGAAATAGCAGACGCGAAAAATAGCAGACGCGGGAAATAGCGTTGCAGGGATGTCACAAACGCGGGGTTCGAGACCCGCGTTCTAGCAAGGACACGAGGAGAACGCAGACGCGAGCATGAACTCCGCGTCGCGTTGATATAAGAAAGCGAAGGTCGCGTTAAATAACTATTTGGACGCAGGGGTAAAATCCGCGTCTAGAAATCAACAGAAGAAGAGAGAGACAGGGAAAGAGGGAGAGTGAGACGCAGGGAAAGATGAGGGAATCATAGAAGAAAAGGAAATGAAAAAGGAAAGGAAAGGAAAAAGAAGGAAAAGAAAGAAGGAAAAGGGAAAGGGAGGATGGCCGACGATGGCTGACGATGGCCGGCGGCGGTCGGAGATGGCCGGAAGTGGTCGGAGATGGCCGGAAAAATGGTTAAAGCTCCAAGCCCAACAAATCTAGAGGGTGCAAGTGTAGTTCAAAAGGGAGAAATGGAGTTTCGAAAATGAGGCTTCGGAGAGCGAAGCTATACCTCGTTAGAAAGAGTATTCCGAGGAGAGAAAGATGGCGTGATTCGTGGTGACCAAGTGGAGTATATGATGGTGGAGATGGTGGAGAAGGTGGTGGTGAAATGAGTTATTTGGTGGAAAAGAAGAGGAAGAAGAAGGTGGTGAAGATGGTGTTGTGGTTGTTGTTGTTGTTGGAATGAAGGAGGAGATGGAGGAGAAAAAGATGGAAGAGTTGGTGGTGAAAATGGAGGGAAAAGTGGTGGAGATTGGGTGGCCAAAGGAGGGAGCAAGAGCTCTTGGCTGCTGGTCTCGTTTGCAGGAAATGGAGAAGGAAGAAGAGAAAAGTGAAAGAGAGAGAGAAGGAGTGGGGGTGTTATATATAAAGGGGAAGAATTATTATTACAAGAATGCCATTGTTTCATAACAAAAGGGGTGCAATCAAAGAATCCTTGCGTCTCCTTCTCCCAAACGCAACTCCCAAACTTGCGTCTAGGCCAAAGGGAGCCAAACGCGGGAATTAAAGTTACGTCCAGTAGAAAACGCAAAAGTTGCGTTTAATAGAAAAGACAAAAAAGCATGGTGATTTGATCTGGGTTGAATTTACACATAAGCATTAAATGCAGTATGGAGAGCACCTCACCACATTAAATGTTGAATCCAGGTAAGTGAAACTCGCGTCTAGAGAGGAGAGAGAAAAAGAGAAAAGTAGAACATCTGGATAATATTCCGGTATCTAGGAAAACACGAAAACTCCGGAAAAGTCCAAACAATAAAGTAGCTTGAAAAGCTTCCCAAAAATTCTCAAAAATAATAAATATTATATAAAGATTTTTAGTGAAATCAGTTTCCAGAAATTCAATCTCATTTTCAAAAATAAAATCCTGAAGTCAAACGTCAATACCGGTCTACACCGGGTCGGCCGGATTTTGATAAATTTAGAAAATTCTCAGAAAAAGTATTTAGATGAAAAATGTGATTTTAAGAAGTTATGGGAAAGCTCTTTTTAGAATTTCAACTCCGTTTGTAAATTAAAAATCTAGGAATCAGTCAGCGGCACTGGTCGACACCGGTTTTGAAGATTTTTAATTTAATTCAGAAAAATTCCAGAAAATCATGAAAAATCTAAAATATTGAAAAATAATGTTTAAAACTGAAATCGGTCAAATCGGAATAGCGAAAAGACTAAATCGAGCAATTCACTAGGATTAGTTCCCGGTTCAGATTAGGGCTGACTCCGAGTCCACGAATCCCAATCCAAGACAAAACAATCGTATAAATAATTCATAAACCAAAATAAATACAGGAAGTAAATCGAAAAATACGATCGAAAATCTGAATACGCAACTAAGTACGTATTCTGGGAGCGGGGTGTTACATTCCATCCACCTTATAAAAATTGCGTCCTCGCAATTTCGATAAGGGGTAAAATGAACACAGGAGATACCACGGTCGACAATGAGAGAATGATAAAGTGAAATATTTACGAAAGATTGCCAACTCAAAATACAGAAGATCAGGGGTAGCGGTTACAGTGACATCCTCAAGGTTCCTGCTCTGGATACTGGGCTTCACATTCTGCTGCTGCTTCGTCTGATGCCTCTGCTGTCATATTGTAGACTTGGCTTCTACCATGATCTGCTCTAGTTCTTACTCCTCTCTGTGGCTGATCATACTGCTGGGGCGGAAATGGAGCTCTTCGGTCAACGGGTTCTGGGTTTCCTCTCAGTGGTGGGGATGGAAGTACTGATCGGACTGGTGCTGTATTTCCTACCCTTCGGAACGGGCAATCCCTTATTGCATGACTCCCAGTCCCACATGCTAAGCATAATCCATTGGCCATTCGACAGTCTTTCCTATAATGTCCAGGCTTGTGGCAGAAATGGCATATGATCTGAGGGAGAGAAGGTTGGAATGTTCGCTTGACTATCGGCCATTGATTGTCCTGGCTGCGTCTTCTTCATCCATTAATGTAAAGGGCCTCTTTACTGACTTGTTCTGCACCTGGTTCTCATTCTTCTTCTCCAGTCCTCGTTCTACTTCACGGGCAATGGAGAGAACCTGAGAGTATGTCTTCAACTGTTGAGGAATAAGATACATCTGGACGTCCATCTTTAATCCTTGCTGAAATCTACTAGCCCGTTTTTCTTCGTCTGCCACCATGTAGGGAGCAAATCTGCTGAGCCTCAAGAATTCAGCAGCATATTCATCAACTGACCGGTTTCGCTGTTGTAACCGGATAAATTGTTCTTCCATGTCCTTTTGAGCTGTTGCAGGGAGAATCTCTCGTAGAAACCCTTTAAGAACTAGTCCCATGTGATGGGTTTCTCCAGTGTCGCTTCTTCCGCCAACCACCATGTCCGGGCCATATCCTTTAATTGTATCTTGGCCACTTCTACTTGGTTCTCATCAGGGACTCGGGCCGCCTTCAAAAGATCTGTTGTGTCTACCAGCCACTGTTCTGCATCCAGGGGCTTCTCTGTGCCTGAAAAGATCGCCGGCTGTAATCTCCTGAAATCTGACACGTTGCCTGGTCTCTGTTCTCGGGGTGCAACTAACAGTCCCTGACGTAGAAGCTCTGTCTGCTGTTGTTGACTCTGCATCATCCCTTGAAGTATTCTAATCATACCATCATTGTCTCTGTTAGATCTATCTTGAGAAGTACCAGCACCATTACGTGTTCCCCGTCTTTCCATATCTGAGTTGGTTGAAGAGATAACAGGAAGAAGCTGGAAGGTAAAGATTGAAGGTCTCAGAATTCAAGAAATGGATCAGAAGGAAGGGATAGATAACTCTGCACTTGTAGTTGGATTGTATAACCATGACTCTTGTATTCCAGTTGCAAATTTCTTTACCATTAATTTGCCGTCTGGACGTACTGAGGTTGCGAGAACCTAGGCTCTGATACCACCCTGTAACGCCCCGATCCCGCGGGTACGGGGACGTTACTGCGACGTATATACGCAGGTCAGAAATACCCTCACGTATATATGCTAAGCATCAGTACAGGCAAGAATCAGAGTACGAAAGCGCGTGGTGCATTATACATTCCAACATATGAGTACAATTACAAAGTTATCACCAGAGATGACAAATATTACAAGAATATTACATCACCTGATAAGCGTAAATGCGAGAATACAAAGAGATGTACAAGTATGAACAGTACAAAAGCGCGCTCACGAGATAGCTGGAGAAGCCGCGAGCCAACTTAGGGGAGCAAGGATGGGACTGTAGCTACAGCTGGTCTGTCCGCTCCGCAGAAGTAAGCTTGGTCCTCAGCAGAAAGAATCCCCTTCAGTCCAAGCTCCGAAACCTGGACATGAGGATCCAGAGGAGTCAGAACTCCTCGGCGAGTGGTGATGCAAAAGCCAGGTGGCGAGCATAGGTAAGCACACGTGTATCAATAAATCTAAGTCATAAATATGCATTGAAAACCGTATCGTGGGCACCAGCACACAGGAGCAAATAGGTATAAAACAAGTGATATCAAGTAGGAAGTACTCATAGTATGATAAGATAAGAACAGGAGACTGGTGGAATAGAATATAAGTGGAAAGGCAAGACATGAACGGGTATAATATAATAATCATAAAATCGGAAATCCGAAGTAAAACCTGATAAATACAATTGTGGCGAAAACAAGTGGTATAACCAAGTTTGTAGAGCAACATAGCAAGTTATCATCTTGGCATTTTATTATTATTACTCGTCCGACCCATATATCTAGGTATGTGTCCCGGTGTACATCTTAACACACATACATCCATATATAAGCAAGTCGAGGTTGGTTATTGGAAGCTGATGAAGAACTGATAGCTCCTACTTATAGTAGTTCTCGTACGCCCGGGACACAGCCATTGGGGGCCTTAAATCCCCCTAACACGCATCTTCTGAGGGCCTGAAATCCCCTAACACGAATCGTCAGTTTTGTATTCCATTACTATAAGCAAGGCATCATACCGGCATCCATCACTTCCTCCCATTCCCCGTGCAAGTTATTCTTTTTATAGCTTATTAACAATATTATCAGATTTCGGAAATGAGTAGGATCATAACTGGTCATAACAGGAGTACATAATAAGCATAACGGGAGTCCATGACAAGAGATCAAGTTCTACATTCCCGTAATGTGATAATCATGAGTAGAGAGTTAATCATAACAGGTATCAGATGTCATGTGTTATATGCCTTGGAGGTGATATTAGACAGGTGACAAGTCATGTCATAACAGGTGACAAGTGATAAGAGATAACATAGCAGGAACATGCATCAAGTAGTAACATGTTAAGTGATACATAATTCCAATATAAGTCGACCCGACGAAGCGGGAAAAATCGAATAGTGGCGAGGACACTCGCCTAAATTTTTAGAAAAAACAGTGAAATCCCCGATCTCCGGAATCTAGAAAATGAACGCGTCAACGCGTTTAAAGGGAAAGTGATAGAGAGAGGAGAAAATCAAGAGAGAGAAAGAGAATGAGAGAGAGGAGAGAGAATGAACCAAGAGGAGAGAGAATGGAGACGCGGGAAAAGCAGACGCGGGAAATAGCAGACGCGGGAAATAGCGTTGCAGGGATGTCACAAACGCGGGTTCGAGACCCGCGTTCTAGTAAGGACACGAGGAGAACGCAGACGCAAGCATGAACTCCGCATCGCGTTGATATAAGAAAGCGAAGGCCGCGTTAAATAACTATTTGGACGCAGGGGTAAAATCCGCGTCTAGAAATTAACAAAAAGAAAGAGAGAGACAGGGAAAGAGGGAGAGTGAGACGCAGGGAAAGAGTGAGGGAATCATAGAAGAAAAGGAAATGAAAAAGGAAAGGAAAGGAAAAAGAAGGAAAAGAAAGAAAGAAGGAAAAGAAAGAATGAAAAGGGAAAGGGAGGATGGCCGACGATGGCCGGCGGTCACCGGCGGCGGTCGGAGATGGCCGGAAGTGGCCGGAGATGGCCGGAAAAATGGTTAAAGCTCCAAGCCCAACAAATCTAGAGGGTGCAAGTGTAGTTCAAAAGGGAGAAATGGAGTTTCGAAAATGAGGCTTCGGAGAGCGAAGCTATACCTCGTTAGAAAGAGTATTCCGAGGAGAGAAAGATGGCGTGGTTCGTGGTGGCCAAGGTGGAGTATATGATGGTGGAGATGGTGGAGAAGGTGGTGGTGGAAATGGGTTATTTGGTGGAAAAGAAGAGGAAGAAGAAGGTGGTGAAGATGGTGTTGTGGTTGTTGTTGTTGGAATGAAGGAGGAGATGGAGGAGAAAAAGATGGAAGAGTTGGTGGTGAAAATGGAGGGAAAAGTGGTTGAGATTGGGTGGCCAAAGGAGGGAGCAAGAGCTCTTGGCTGCTGGTCTCGTTTGCAGGAAATGGAGAAGGAAGAAGAGAAAAAGTGAAAGAGAGAGAAGGAGTGGGGGTGTTATATATAAAGGGGAAGAATTATTATTACAAGAATGCCATTGTTTCATAACAAAAGGGGTGCAATCAAAGAATCCTTGCGTCTCCTTCTCCCAAACGCAACTCCCAAACTTGCGTCTAGGCCAAAGGGAGCCAAACGCGGGAATTAAAGTTGCGTCCAGTAGAAAACACAAAAGTTGCGTTTAATAGAAAAGACAAAAAAGCATGGTGATTTGATCTGGGTTGAATTTACACATAAACATTAAATGCAGTATGGAGAGCACCTCACCACATTAAATGTTGAATCCAGGTAGGTGAAACTCGCGTTTAGAGAGGAGAGAGAAAAAGAGAAAAGTAGAACATCTGGATAATATTCCGGTATCTGGGAAAACACCGAAAACTCCGGAAAAGTCCAAAAAATAAAGTAGCTTGGAAAACTTCCCAAAAATTCTCAAAAATAATAAATATTATATAAAGATTTTTAGTGAAATCGGTTTCCAGAAATTCAATCTCATTTTCAAAATGAAAATCCTGAAGTCAAACGTCAATACCGGTCTACACCGGGTCGGCCGGATTTTGATAAATTTAGAAAATTCTCAGAAAAAGTATTTAGATGGAAAATGTGATTTTAAGAAGTTATGGGAAAGCCATTTTTAGAATTTCAACTCCGTTTGTAAATTAAAAATCCGGGAATCAGTCAGCGGCACTGGTCGACACCGGTTTTGAAGATTTTCAATTTAATTCAGGAAAATTCCAGAAAATCATGAAAAATCTAAAATATTGGAAAATGATGTTTAAAACTGAAATTGGTCAAATCGGAATAGCGAAAAGACTAAATCGAGCAATTCACTAGGATCGGTTTCCCGGTTCAGACTAGGGCTGACTCCGAGTCCACGAATCCCAATCCAAGACAAAACAATCGTATAAATAATTCATAAAGCAAAACAAATACAGGAAGTAAATCGAAAAATACGATCGAAAATCTGAATACGCAACTAAGTACGTATTCCGGGAGCGGGGTGTTACACCTATGCAGCCACTCGTCATCTCGTCCTGATCTCAATCACCAAGGCGTAGACTTCCTATCAGTTTTGCGCAGTCTTGTCACTCTCGATGTGTGATCCACTGTGAGTTTGAGGGGGTGTTAGATACACTTATATTACTACTCGCTTCTTTATCTAACTACTCTCTCTCTCTCTCTCTCTCTCTCTCTCTCTCTCGCGCGCGCGCGCGTATAAGTGTTAGATACCTTATCTTACTACTCGCTTTTTTTATCTAACTACTCTCTCTCTCTCTCTCTCTCTCTATATATATATATATATATATATATATATATATATATATATATATATATATATATATATATATTTTTTATCTATATATTGATGTAATTACTTTATGAATAAGATATACATAAATGAAATCTAAAAAATACATATTGATATAATTGCTTTATGAATAAGATATACAGAAATGAAATCTAAAAAATAACAAAGGAGAACCTCAGATCACGTAGAGGATAATGAATCCCGAGCTAACAATATGTCACCCCAGCGTAGGCAAGCTCAACTCACTCACGCTGAGGACCCATGTGCCCCGTATAGTATATCAAAAGTGTAACAAGTGCTTTCATGATCTCTTGTAATTGATATTATATTGTAGGCACTAAAAATGTTTTTTTTAGCCAGCAGGTACTCTTTGAATGCAATGTTAGATGTTTTGTTGTCATAGCAATTAGCTGCAATGAAGCTATTGGTTGGCCAGAGGCTTCGGGTATTATGCAGATCTGTTCTATACCACTTGATTGTATGTGTACTTTCTTGACGTTTTTCTGGCCTCATGTTATATCCTGATATATCAACCTTATGCAGATATGGGAAGCTGGTCTTTGTGGTTGGGTTGGCCCTGTCCCCCCCCTTGATGTCCATCCTCTTCTGTTTATATTAGCTGTATAGGAGTTTGGGTTTTGGATTTTCTACTTGTGTTAATGTGCTTGTTTTCCCCTTGAAAGGCCTCAAAAGCGGTGAGCGCTGTGAGCAAACTATGGTGAGCCAAAAAAATTTCCCTCAACTCTTGGCCAAAATTTCACTTCTGGCTGAGGGACATTTTTTAATCAATGTCTCCTAGCCATGCACCCTTACCTATTGATTATCCCCCTACCTCGCCCCAACAGAGGCTGGGGCTGCCTGGCAATGTGACATCGCTGGATATATGAAGGAAATGCATTTTTATTTGACTCCTGGCTTTATGTGTGCCTTGAATTTGAATGCACTTCTCTATAGCAAATTTATCATCTCCCCCCCCCCCCCCCCCCAAGTGAGAGAGAATTTGAGGACACCAGTTGGCCTCTTGTCCATAATTTCCTTATCGAAGAAGCTGGCACCACTTATGAGAGGTTTGATATCAAGTCTGTGGGAGAGAGGAGATGGAAGGAGATAGCACAGAGATCGGACGACAAAGGAAGCGAGAAATTGCGCATTGAGCAGGCCAGATTGTGCTCCCGGTCGATCTCCCGGTCGACCGGTGGAGGAGGCCGGTCGACCGACTGAAAGCAGGCCAGTCTCGGTTGGGCGCGGTCGACCGGCCGGTCGACCGTGGCATGAGTCGGTCGACCGGCCGGTCGACCAACAGGCACGTTTGACTTCTTTTTAGGATTCGAATTCCTTTTCTGAATAGGATTGAATCCAACCTGGGTTTTCATAAATTCAGTGACTCTGTGACTATAAATAGAGGCTAGACGTCTCATGTATTGAATAACTAAGAATCCCAAGAAATATCTCCAAGAATTCTTCGAGTTCCCTCTTGTATTAGTTGTATTGATTGTTGAATCAATAAAATCTCTCTCTCCCTTACCTCGAGGACATAGGCACGTTGCCGAACCTCGTTAAATTTGTGTGTTGATTACTTTTCTCTATTGGTAGCTGTTCCTGTTGTGTTGGTTATTTCTCCGGCTACATCAAGTCTCCGCCAGGTGGGCGGATTCCTCAAGGGTGGTTGTTGTGTTTTTCCCGACCCGCTGCGCACAACAAAGTCAATACACGGGCGTAAACTTTTGTCAAATCTTTTGTAGAGCCTTGCTCCATAGCCGAACCCATCTTGATTGCAAAAGGCGTATATGGTGATGATGATCTTCTGCCCATGCACCCATTATTAAGCATGCCCTTCCTTTCTCTGATGCCAGTTGTTATGATAACAGGCCCGACCAACAGTGATGGAGTGATTAATAGCTTTGGTGCTCACATGATCAAAAAAGGGTTACCCCTATTTAAATCTAGGAGCCAAACTTAATTAACAACTTTTAATTTTTCGAACCAGTAATTGTTGTTTCTAGCATGGAGAACCCCGTTGTAACTTTTCTTTGTTGTTATAACTAGATAGAAAATATTTTATCCTTTTGTTCTATCTCTGGCGTTCTAATTTTGCTGAGGGTATCATGGCTGAGCAACATGATGTGTCTGTAAACGCTCATGATAGCGGAGGAGGAGCAAAAACCCTTGGAATCCTGGGGAGGTCTGCTGAGCCGGAAGTGTTAATGAGAGATATGAGCTCAGAGCAACTGATATCTTTTTCAACTTATCATACGAAGCAAGAGGTAGGTATCTGAAAATTTATTCACTAGTTAGTCTATCCCGTAAATGTTGTTGAATGTAAACTGAACTTTAGGAAATCAGACAAACTAGCATGCAGAAGAAGATTGAGAAAGCTTTAAAAGATGTTGGCCTTAGCTTGAGGGATGCTGCCCCTTTTACGAGTGTGAGGTGGTTGGGTTGACCAAGTGTAGTGGTCAAAATTTGATCATCATCAGGATGACGACACGTGTCCCTGATACCGAGAATTTTCACTAAGAAATTCACATTCCACGGAGACCAACTCAGATCTTCCGCCACATTCAGTTTTCTGAAGACAGCTTCCGCTACAGTCACCCTCCACCATATCCAACTTTTCCGAAGTCATCTTTCTACCCGAAGACTTTTCCAATACGAAGCCGACTTCCGCCACTCAAAAGTCTTTACCTTCCCGAGATTTTCGTGCTCCAAGAGCCAAGCAGCTTAGTAACAGATCACTCCTGATCTCCGCCAATGGTTACATCACCATATATTCCTCCACGTTCATAAAGTATAACGCTCTCAGCGCGAGTAGTTATAGACAATGGCATATTTCCCTGCATGTAATCCCAACAATCCAACACTTATAACTGCGATCATTATAACAAATTGATATGTGCAAATCGTGCAGTTACGAAGATCATGCTTGTGCAATCCGCCTCCACACACACAGATCAGAAACATAAGTAGACCTTCTCCTTCAAGAAGAGGGGGGACTTTTTAGTCAAGCCCAACACGAAAACTCTGGCGAACACCTTCATGTAATTTCTGTAAACTAAGAATTATAGTGAAGTTTCTCCTTCATTTTGCGGTTTTCTTAGTTAAGAGTTTTCACGTAAAATCTTTTGTGTTCTTTTGTGTTGTTTTTATTTACGCGCATTTAATTTCCATTCACATTCTCGCTTGTGGTGGAGATCGACCATCTAGTCATGTGTGGCAAAAAATCACCACCACAAACTGGTACTTTCATTGAAAGTTAAGTTCCAATACTCAAGATCTCCCTCCCCAAAACTAAACTCTTTCTCAAAATTTGCGCAAAAAAGCCATGGCCCTAAAAAAATAGCAGACCGGTAACATGACCCATTTCAAAGGCAAATCCATTGCCACTGCTGGGGCATCATCTCCCTAAGTAGCCTCAACCTCAGACATGTCGTGGAAGAGCTGCCTTTGCGTCCTTCCTAGGGGGCATCTGGAGACGCCTACCTTACATCGACATACGAGGGTCAACTCCTCCAGATGATCACTGACATGAAAGAGGAGATAGAAAAGCAACAAATTCTATTTGATCACAAACTGACGCTCGATCAAGAGAACGTAGCCCACGAGCGGGAGGAGTTGAAGCATCTAAATGACCAACTCCTCGCCCAAGATCACAGCCCTCCAAAGCACTCAAGGGCCGCCTCCACCATCAAAAGGGCCACTGATGCGGAGACCCAAGACGGTGAACACACCATATGCCAGAGGCATCGCAGAACAGCCTCCTCTACTCCCTCGGAGGGATCTGACTGCGGGTCAGATTCATCTTATCCTCATACGAGAGATCGACACGATCATTTTATGAGGAGGCTAAAGAATTCATCTGCATCTAAGATCTCCATAAACTTATATAAAAGCGAGTCAAGAAGGCAGGGGTGCCACATTAGGACAAATCAGAGCCGTCACTATCGATGCTTCCAAGTCCCTCTTTTCGAGAGCATATTGGTGTGTGAATTTTCAAAGAAATTCACGACTCCAACTTTTGACTGCTACTACAGTCAGAGCGATCCAATTCAGCACCTTCGCCATTATCGGAACAAGATGGTGGTCTATGCTTGGAATGACCCTATCTTATGCCAGATCTTCCCTTCCAGCTTGAAGGGAGTAGCCTTTGATTGATTTTACTCTCTTCCGTCATGATCGATCCACAACTTCAAGAATCTCACTAAGTTGGTTCTCTTATAATCCCCCCACCATGAGTTCAAGCAAAACAACCACCACCTCCTTTTCGTCAAGATGAGATCTTCCGATAGTCTCAAGGCGTACGTCGGCTACTTTCAGTGTTAGCTAGCCAAGGAGTACAACTGCAGCGAAGATGTCACCGCTCTCATATTCATCAATGGGCTGCGAGTCACCCATTCGCTATACAAACATCTGTTTAACGTCACCCGTTGGAGTGAGGTCATGTACCGTGCCCAACCGTACATCCAGTTGAAGGAAGTAATGAAAAGCTCCGCTAAGTACCCTCTTAGCCGTGCGATGACAAAGGGAGATTGAAGCCACATCATGGAGGCCCTTCCATCGACAACTCGAGTCACGGGCAAGGCACTTTAAAGAAGCGTCCATTCCCGAACCCTTAGCAGAGTACATTCCGTGCTTACTGAGTTGATGCTCACCCCGCTGAAGCTCCCGATTCAAGATGTCTTCGAGGCATCAAGAGTCAGCCCTCGGTAAGTGTCCGGAACTGAAGCAACATGATCCTTCCCTACTGCTCTTTCCATGATTACAAGGGACACTGGACTTTCAAGTGTCGGTCAGCAAGTATCTCGAAGACCTTATCCAGTAAGAATATTTTCGAGAATATGTCCTTACACCGAGCCACATCCAAGACAGAAAGACAGCAGAGAGCTCCATCTTTGACCCGACTATTATACATGGTCGCACAGTAGAAAATGGTTGACTAACAACAACCCTATGACAAGAACATGAAAGTTCCTTTAGCAAATAATACTCCCTGTGTCTCATTCCACTTTCATGTATTTATTAAAATTATTTAATAAAATTACAAACTGATTCTTAATCACTTCCCTACATCCTTCTCTGGATCCGTGGAACCTGTTCCCCGGCTCTTATGCGGCCAGCCTACGAGCTCCTCTCTCCGAGACCTATGATTGTATGTCCGAGAAGAGATTCCCCCACTCGGGATCGACAACATCAACATTCGCCTTCGAGCTCTCTCTGGCTCATCCCTAATTGGGCAACGGCCATTCGAAAGGCTTATCCCTAATCAGGTCACTGTCAGTTCAACTCCGTACCTGAGAACCTCTCTCACTCGGAGACCTTTATCTATGTATTCTGAGGAGGGAAGCCCCCACTCGAGAATGATAACACAAGTATCTGCCTTTGGGCACTCTCAGGCTCATCTCTTATTGGGCAACTGCCCTCTGAAGGCTCATTCTCAATCAGGCAACTGCCACCCTCAAGGTTCATCTCTGGTTGGGCAACTACTGTCTGGAAGGTTCATCCCCAACTGGGAAACTTTTAGGTTCATCCCTAACAAGGAAACTTTCAGCTCATTTCCAGTCGAGAAATTACCATCCAGATTGTTTGTACGTTCTGAGAAGGGAAGCTCCCGCTCGAAAATCATAGCACAACATCTTTCTCTGAGTTCCTAAGGCTTATCTTCAATTAGGTAACTATCCCCCGGAAGGGTCATTCTCTATTGAGCAACTGCCTACACAGCTCTATAGCTTAGGGCTCTCTTAACTTGGAATCTTTTGCTTGTGTCTTCCGAAATTGGAGGTCCCCACTCAAGAACAGTAGACACAAACATCTGTCTCTCGGCTCCCCTCGGCTCGCCCCTCCAAACTGGGTAACCATCCAAACAGACCAGTCAACCTCCGGAGCTGAGGTTCTCACTTTACTCGGAGTTCAACATCTACACGCTTAAAGCTGGAGTCACCACCCGGAGATAGTAATGCAGACGCATTGCATCCTTGTCATCAGAAAGTCAGGCCTCTGAAGGGTTATGATCATAAGCCAAATAATGCAACATCTAAACATGACTAAGTCATTTCTATTATAAAATATATGTCATTACATTCCATTAAGTTTTATTATATCGTTATGACTGTCAAATGGAATACATGAAATTCGTTTACATCCATGTGTTTACACTTTTGAAAAGAAATACATAAGATCCAAAAACTTGTCTCATCACCGTGGCTAGACCTCTGATACAAGAACAACAAATATTTGTATATTAGAGGAGATCTCCCAGAAACTGTCAACCAGCATGCCTCATGAGCAGGAAACCATATGCGTCGACATTAGTTCACACGCCTCCAAAGCAGGCAGACCGGCACCGCTCACCGCGACGGTCCCAAGAGGCCCTCCAAGAGCAAGACAGCAAAGTCTGACAAGATGGACCCTGACAAAACACCCAGGGAGACGACAATACATCTCCACTTTGGTGTTCTGAATAAGAGGTCGGAGCTCTGAAAGAAGGAGTGATTCATTGGCAAAGCCCTGACAAAAACACCCCTTATACTCCCTTATGTTTCTCACTGCAGGGAAAGAATCCCCAGGTATGAGGTGTCAGCGCTCGAGCAGACTAAACCTGTAAGACATGGCTGGACAACTGTGGAATCGCTCTAGCAATTCAAAGCTGTCCAAGCCAAGTACTACTTTCGGTCGGAGCCGGACCCCCGCCTGTCACCCTCCGCGATGACACCCTGTCATGACACCTAAGGTGTGATAACAGGATCTTTACGACAACTAATATGTCACACCAACCAGACTCCCGCATGGCGAGAGCCCTACCATTATTTCTTCTATCTTCATCCTCTCCCTTTTCTTCCTTCACGTGATGAAGAAGAAAAAAGAAGACATGGCAGCCAGGCAAAACAGAGAAGAGAAACTTTGAAACAAGATTTCTTCAGGGAAGATAATAAAAGTGATTTCTTCAAGAGTTTCACTCTATTTATAGATGGGAGTTAAGCCGAACTGTTTCAATTCAAAATTTTAATCCCAAAAAGTCGGTCCATGTCCCGAGTTTCTTAGTCAACCAAATCAGCAAAAGATCAACGATCACCGCCAAAGCACGAAACCTACCTCTCAATCATTATGTCTCCTGGATTCGAAGAGACATGGGATCCGACCACTCAGAGATATAGTCGACCAGTGTGACATTTGGTAGCTAGTTGTACAGCCAGTAATTAAATCTTGAAGATCTGCATTTATAATACAGATTCTCGTTCTCCCATGAACATAAAAGGCATTAAAAGGTCTCCTACTAACTCCACTCTTCCCACTTCCCATTAGCAGCCTCCAACAATCGAAAGAGCGGAGGGTATCTGTAGTGGTCAAAATTTGACACTCATCAGGATGATGACACGTGTCCCTGATACCGAGAATTTCCACCAAGAAATTCACATTCTCTGGAGACCAACTCAGATCTTCTGCCATATCCCTGACAGCAAGATTTTTTATTAACCAAATCAGCAGAAGATCAACCGTCTCCATCTAAGCACGAACCCTACCTCTTAGTCATTATGTCTCCTGAATTCGAAGAGACATAGGATCTGACCGCCTAGAGATATAGCAGAATAATATGACAGTTAGCAGCCAGTTGTACAGCCTACAATTAAATCCTGAAGACTGCATTTATGATCTAGATCCTCGTCCTCCCACGAGCATCGAAGGTATTAAAAGATCTCCTACCAACTCTGCTCTTCCGACTTCCCATCAGCAGCCTCTGACAATCGAAAGGGCGGGGGGCAATTGTAATGGTCAAAATTTGATTCTCATCAGGATGACGACATGTATACCTGATACTGAGAACTTCTACCAAGAAATCCATATTCCACGAAGACCAACTTAGATCTTCCACCACATTCAGTTTCCCGAAGACAGCTTTTGCCACAGTCAGCCCCCGCCATATCCGACTTTCCTGAGGTCATCCTTCTTCCCGAATACCTTTCCATTCTGGAGCCGCCTTTCGCCACTCAAAGGTTTTTACCTTCCTGTGGTCTTTTCCGCTCTAAGAGCTAAGAGCTCCAGCAATAGATCACTCTTGGTCTCCGCCAACAGTTACGCCATCATATATTTCTCCACGTTCATAACATATAATGCTCCTTAACACGAGCAGTCATAGACAGTGACGAATTTTCTTGTATGCAATCCCAACAAATCAGTATCCATAATCGTAGCGGTTTAAACAAATCGACATGTGCAAATCGTACAGTTTGAAGATCACGTCCGTATAATCCACCTCCATGCACACAAATCAGAAGCATAAGTAGATCTTCTCCTCCAAGGAGAAAGGGGACTTTTAAGTCAAGACCAGCATGGAGACTCTGGCGAACACCTTCCTACAATGATCATAAACTGAGAATTATAGTTAAGTTCCTACTCCTCGTGTTTTTTCTCAGTTAAGGGTTTTCACGTAAAATCTTATGTGTTCTTTTGTGTTATATTTTATTTACGCGCATCTAACCTCCATTCTCATTTTCATTTGTGATGAGAATCGACCGCTCAATCACTTGTGATGGAAAATCACCACCACAGTAAGAAAGGCTCATGTAGGAGGAACCCTTTCAGGGAAGGCCTAGTAACAATCTGAGTCCTCCTGAGAAGCAGGTTATGACAAGGGTATCCTATCCCAGTGACAGGGCAGTCCCTTAATCTGTTTTTTTACCTTCTTCTGTGTTTTAAAAGACCTTTTTCTTATGAGATGTCGTAGCTGTGACTTGAATCTAGACTTCCGTAACTTGCAGAAACCCTCCTTCAACCGGCATTTAGACCGGACTATCAAACATAGATATCAACTGCTTTTGGTAGGTTTGGTGTTGCTTCTCTCCGCAGATGAATAATGTTTTGGTGTTTGCTTGTGATAGTGTCTCACTGCTACTTAAAGAAATATTTTTTTATTTTACAAAATTAGATGTTTGATAAAGTACCTTTTTTATTAAAAAAATGATGGTTAAAGAGAAAACATGAACAAAAAGTTTGCAATTTGGGGGTGGGGGGGGTGGTGGAATCAGATTTTCGTAAATCAGAGTGGCCATTAATCTTATCATTAAATTAGAATTAACATAAAGAAGAACTGATAATTTAATATTTTTTATTATCTTATGTTTGCATGACTATAAATCTAAATAAAATCATTTGTAAGTAACAATCAGTAGAGAATAGAGACAAGTTTAAATGAATCTCTCTCTTCTCTCTACTTTATCTTTTTATCTGTTTGTAAGAGTTCATGATTCAAAAGAATTTTATACTGAGCGAATAAGATTTAATGTATTGTTTTGAGAGATCTTCATATCTTATATTTCTTAGATTATAATGAATTCTCTTCCTTCTTCGCCTGTGGACGTTACGTGCTCTTCTAACTATTTATTTTCTCAATATATTTTTGATTTATTTCCTCAAAAGTATACTCTTGTTTTCATTGCAATCGATCTTCTGCTGTCGTCTCCATTTGTAAGGATCTAGGTAGAGAGCTAGAACCTAAGACAAATGTGGTTTCAAAATGTTAAAAGTTACTCTCATTGAGACTTGGTTTGATTTGGCCTATGATCCTTCATAGTTATAAAAAACTCAAACTTTATTCCTCCGTCTTCAGTCTTGTGAAATCATCTGTTTCATGATAGATCAATTGTGTATCATTGTGCTGAATCACATAAATTTGCTTTGTTAAATGTCTTGATTATGATTTTCCCTTTTTGAGACCTGATTCTGTGCATGCATTGCCTCATCCGTAACAGTAGTTAAGGGCCTCTTTGGCTCTCGGAAATGGAGCACAGAAAATTTGAGCAGGGCTCATGCTACCTAATTTTCAAAAAAATGGGTCAACTAGGGCCTATAAATAATATTTTTCGAGCTTTTTCCTAGCTCCAGTGCGCGGGGAGCATCAGAGATGCTACATGAGATTTTTGCGAGCCTCATCGCAATTATTACTTTTTTTTTAACAGACAATCAAACACTATTTCATGAGAAACTGATGTGGCCCCTGTGTGGGGCCTATAAGTAGTTAGTTTTCGAGCTCACTTCTGGAGAAACAAACAGATCCTAAGATAATGATCATATTGGAATTTGGAATTTGCTCTATATCTAACAAATTTTTTAACTTTTTTTTAGCTACATGTACACTTGGTTTTGTCCATGTTTTCCAGGCACAAATGTAGTTTACTTTCTTGATATTTGCATTAATCCTCCCCTTTTGATGGGATTCATGCATGGCCTAGTCCTCTGCACCTGAAAACCCCCCTCAGAGTCTTAGTGATTAGCGAAAGAGAGAGGATTGTGATTAAGATCTCGAGAATTGGTGTAATATGATACGATGCTCTTGTGTCTAACTTAAGCACTGGTATTATTGATTTGATAAATTATCATAGTTAGACCATGACTCTAAACAAAATCTTAACGGTCATTGTAATGTTCATGTGTGTGAGTTACACGAACATTATAACAAGGTGAATCTCGCGTTGACATGTGGGAATATCATAAGAGATCCAAAAACTTACCCTTAAACCCGACATCTTATCCACGTGTCAACGCGCGATTGACCCTCTTATAGTGGGGTGTGTGGCTCACACAAATGAACCAAATCGTTCTGTAATCATCTTCTCTTCTTTCGAGATCTCACTGGTCTCACCTTAAATCAGTGTCTGGTAGTATGTTGGATTATTAGTTTGATAGCTTTGACGATTGATAACTTTCTTTAGTTTCCTCCTAGCAAGATGGGGTTGTTTGTTATTCCAAAGGCACCTTGAAAAATTCAATGTTCCTCTAAGTGATTTCAGATATCTAAAAACATGTTTGGTTGTGAAAAAATCGAAAATCCCGATGGGGCCCGCAAATAGTGACTGAGGGCCATAAAAAGCTTTCCTTAGGTTTCGACTCCGCTAGGGGTTGAAAGCGCGAGGAAAGAGAACTTGAGTGAGGGCCAAGGGAAGGTTTCCGCATGAAACCAATTTGATTTGACTAGCCCGCTGATTTTCATCTGAGGGTTTTCGAACCAAACATGCCCTTGTGTGACGAGAGAAAATAAAAGATATATTAGGTTAAGGATTGTAATTGTTCTTGCTAGTAGACTTCTGGATTATTCAAGGAGGCCGGGTTGGATTTTCTCTACCCGTGCCTGATCCGAAACCTCTCTACTTGTTTCTTTGATTAGATCATTGATTACGCATACTAGTGGACTATACATAGAGCACAAATTCTAAGTCAAATATTAGTCCCTAAACGTGAAATTGACCATGAGGGAATTTATAAGATCACACATTCAAATAAAAGATTAACATCAATAGATAAATTTTCTAGTTAGACTGTGAGAGAGTTAATTAATTAATGGCAAGTGCTTGCTATTTAAGAAACAACATGAGGGGAGTCCAAGCATCAAAGATTCTCTAACTAGTTGTTAGTATTTTGTGGGGTTTGTGGTGGAGCTCAAAGCTTTCAACTTTCATATCCTAGGAATTGGTCTCTTCATTGCATGATGAGACGTTCATGCCTAGAAAAATAAATATTCCACAATGGCTGCAGGGGAGTTGAGGCCCAGTTGAGCCCTAAGAATCAGGGGATGGAGAAGGGAAATATATAATGATTCAAAGGTTGTTGCAAGACCATGGACACCATAATTCAAAATTTTGACTAATAATAACACTTTGAAGTGATCAAATGTTGATTAATGACAATTTAATGAACTCTTAAAACATGATCACGACTGTTCAACTTGTATTGGTGAGGTACCATGGTAGCAGTTCTCATAAAAAAATATTGCGACCATGTTAGCAGTCCTCACAAAAATACTACGATCATTGTAGCGTTGCGATTAGAATCTGAGGCTGAGGTATATACAAATTCTCGATTCGACCATTTCATCGTGATCTAAACATTTAAAAACCCTCACATCCCAATTTTTTTATATTTCAAATATCCTACACAGTTAAACTAGCCAACTTACTATTTCAGCTTATGAGAGAGAGAGAGAGATAGACTTGTGTCATTCCGGAAGGATTTGAGGTTGAATCCTTCCTACTCAAATACAACCCTACGACATCCAAATGCAAGATCCACTCTATTGAAGTTGATCTACATTATTTCAAGTGCCTACTTGATGAATGGACAAAAAGTATTCAAAATATAAGATTTTTAGTTTTTAGTTCCCGAAAGTAGTGAGTTGATTCTTTGTCTTTAGACATACAAATTCTCGATCCCGCCATTTGATCACGATCTATACATTTAAAAATCCCTACAAACCAATTTTTGTTAGATTTCATATGTTCTATACCGTTAAACTAACCAACTCACTATTTAAGCCGTCTGTTTTTCTCCTACTTGATGCATGGGTAAAAAGTATTTAAAATATTTATTTTTTATTTTACTTGAAATAATATAGATCAACTTCAACGGAATAGATCTTGTATTCGGATGATATATGGTTGTATTTGAGTGAGAAAGATTCGGACTTGAATCCTTCCGGAACTACACAAGTGTGTGCGTGTGTGTAGAAATCTTCAAATGAGAAATTTTCTCAAAATAAGCTTCGTGAGAAAACCATATAGGAGCGATTATGTGGATGATCTGAATCGTTCATCTTGATTTACATGCTTTAGTTAAGTTACCAATAAAAAAAGTCACGCGATTCCGAGCCGATAATGTATGTTTTGTAACCACTTGTTGCATGGGTTAAAAAGTTCAAAATCGTGTGATATTTTATAGTAGCCTAAATAAAATATATAGATCAAGATGAACTGTTCGGATCATCCACATGATCGCTCCTATATGATTTTCACATGGTCTTCGTATGAGAAAGTTTCTCACACGAAGACCTCTCATATATACACACACACACACACACACACACACACAGAGAGAGAGAGAGAGTTTAGCTGGGCTACTTTCAGAAGTATCAAGAATGTCGATACTCCTACTTTGATTTAATTGATACACCACCCACATGCAAGATACAAACCATTAGATGTGATCTACTAACTATAAACTAGTTAGGAATAAAATTTCACAGATTTTCGTTATCATTTACCCGTTCATCAAAGTGATTAAAACATTGACATTTTTTAGAGACCTAAAACTGATTAACTTTGAGACCACTTTGATGAACGGATAAATAATAACGAAAATCTGTGAAAATTTATTTCTAACTAGTTTATAGTTAGTAGATCACATCCAACATTTGGATCTTGCATATTGGTCGTGCATCAACCAAATCAAAGTGTGAGTATTAACATTCTTGATACTTCTGAAAATAGCCCCACTCAACTCTAATACACACACACACACACATCGAGATTATGGCGAAAGTTGTGTCACTGGTGAGGGGTTGAAATAATATATCGATATCGATAAACGAAGAATCATGAGTCTATTACTGAGTCGTATGTGAACCAAAATTTTAAAAACTAGAATTGAATACATTAATAAACCTAAATAGAAAGTGTGACATAAAAACGGTGTTGGTGATGTATGCAATACGAGTGCGGATTATGAAAACTAAATTGATAAATCGAAAAATTCTGAACTTGATTAATTGTTGATATTAATGTGCTAAACGATGTGTTGTTATGATATACATGTGTGCATTGCATAGCATAAAGGAAGGCTGGTGGATGGGAGAAGACGGGAAAGTTATTCAAATCTGCATTACATGTGTATTTGAATACACACACATTTATGGAGGAAAGGCTACGGTGGGGGAGGGGAGAGAGAGAGAGAGAGAGAGAGAGAGAGTGTGTGTGTGTGTGTGTGTGTGTGTGTGTGTGTGAATATGTGTGGCGTGCGCGTACAAATTATTGTACCCATTTTACGAAGGGTAGAATCGAATGGGGGAAGACGTGGTCTGTGTGTGTATGTAGACTTGTGTCCTTCCAGAAGGTCTTGAGCTCTTCCCACTCAAATTCAACCCTCCGACATTCGAATACAAGATCCACTCCCTTGAAGTTGATCTATATTATTTTAAGTATTTATAAATCAAAAATTAAGTTTTTTTAATATTTTTTGCTCATCTATAAAATAAGGGAAAAAACGGACGGCATAAATAGTGAGTTAGTTAGTTTAACGGTGTTGAACATTTGAAACTTAACAAAAATTGGTTTGTAGTGGTTTTTAAATGTTAGATCATAATGAAATGACCGGATCAAGAATTTGTATGTCTAAAGACATAGATCTAACCAACTCACTACTTTCGGCCGTCCATTTGCGTCGCTTAATGGATGTGTAAAAAATATTAAAAATACTTGATTTTTAGTTTATAGATACTTAAAATAATATAGATCAACTTCAACGGAGTAGATCTTGTATTCTAATGTCGGAGGGTTGAATTTGAGTGTGAAGAATCTGGGCTCAAATCCTTTTGGAAGGACACAAGTCTCTCTCTCACACAAGTCTCTCTCTCTCTACACACACACACACACATGTATGTATAATGTATATGTGTGTGTGTGTGTGTATTGAAGGAAGGTGGTTGGGAAAGAGTAGGGAAGGAATTGTGCATACTTGCATTGCATGTTACGTGTATTGTGTTTGTGTGATATATGTATATAAATGTATTGATATGAATAATACTCTGTCATGAGTTCAGAGAGAGAAAAGATATTGGAATGATTATTTAATATGTTATGAGTTTCTATGCGCAAAGTGTTGGATGAATCTGGGTAATACATACATTCGATGAAATACGAGATATTATTACAAGAGACCGATAAAATAAATAGTTGAGTGAATCGAATTTTTCTGATTGATGAATAGAATCACCGAAATATCTATTATGGTTACTTTTTTATTGTATTATCGAACTCCTATTTATCTTGTCCAATCCATATTTATGTTTATTATCTGATGCACAAAATATACTTCGTATTGTTATTTGTATACCACTCATTGGATTCTTTGCATGACTTTACTCACTGAACTGTCGAGCTCACATTTTTATATTAATAAAATTTTTATGTCGTGATAAGGGAAAAAGCCCGGCTTAAAGTTTAGTGGGTATTTCTTTTGGAACCATATAGAAAATCAATCATGTGAAAATTACTTATGTTTTGTCACCTCTAAATATTTCATGTTTGCACATATAAACACTAAACTTGATAAGTATGCTGCGTAGTATATGTTAGACTTGTGAGTTAGATAGTTCGATCTTTGTATATGTATGTTGATGTATGTGTGATTGTTGGTATTATTTTGAGATAGAAATGATTATTGTGTTAGGATTGAGAATACCAAGAAGGGTTTTCTCGAGCTATATGTGTTATGATTGTTAATAGCTGAGACTGTGATCTCAAAGATGTGATATGTATGTTGGTTGTGATCGAAATTATATAATTGTAATACAGGACGTTGTAGTAATTACAGAGGAGAAGTGTCGAAATTTAGAAGAAGATCTGATATTATTATGTGCCTTGAGGATACTAGCAATTGGGATCGTTTCAGTTAGCATTAGAGCTCAGGCTTAGGCATAAGGATTAGACTTTGAATAGTTGATTTAGGAGTAGAGTTGATTGTTATGATTGAAATGTATATATGTGTTAGATATGAATGAATGTATGCAAATGTGTGGTTTGATATGGGTAGTTTAAGGGTGTAGTTGGTTCTTACGTATACGATTGATCTTGAATCATGTGGTATTTAATCACTCCCTTATGTTCGGATTATGGTACCTGCATGTCATGATTCAGATGAGCGCTACTAAGGATGCAGGCTCTCAGTATGAGCTGCCAGTGATATGAAATATTGAAGTAAGAAAATGGTTAAAATATCAGACGAGTTAAGATTAAATCAGAGAGAAAGAACATTGTAGAGAATTTGAGTAAGAAATAATGAGAGTCGAAAGAAATAATGCGACACGAAAGAACATAGCGTGCACACATTTGACTTGGACTCGAAAGAAAAAAGTGCGCATATATATACCAAGCAATATCACATAACTGTAGTAAAATTTTGTCTTTAATCTAGCATTGATACTTTTATCATGAAGCTGCCTTACTGTTGCGTCGACTGACACATTTTTAATGTCCATAATAGAAACACATATATCATATGTATTTTTAAGAATTTATCATGTATCCACATATCTTGCACCTCTCGATGTGGTCATGTATGTGCAAGGTAACGTATCTACAAATGAGCAAGTGAATGAAATCACTGCAGGGTCCATGTAGATCAGTTTCAAGAAAACACTTAGAAAGAAACCCAGAAAAAGAGATTATAAATGTCAAGAAGATGGGTGGCCTGAGAGGGAGGTTCAATAATAAACAATAGAGCACGGGGATCATTCAAAAGCTGCCCCCTTTGCAACTTGCACCACCACTTGCAAACCCCTCCCCCATTCTTTAGTACAACTGTAAACAAACAAATAAATAATATCTGATTAATTAGAGAAAAGGAAGCGAGAAACAAGGAAAGAAGAAACTGAAGAAGAAAGAGAGAGAGAGATTCATATGCCAAAAGCAAACTCAACAACTTGCATTTCTTTTCTCAACAAGTTGCTGATATCAATGACCAAGTTGCTAGGACCAGGCCGGCTAGCTAGCTGATGATTCTCCATCACCATAGTAACGTGCATGTTTGTGTGTGTGCGCGTGTTTATTAATAATGCAACATGCGTATACTCCGTATATGAAGGTACATTGCCTGTATTTTTCTATGTTTTATTGTACACCAACTTGCTCAGAGAAAAAATATTAGTACAAAGATTGAGTATTAGTGAAGTAAGTTAAAAGTTTGATAATCCAATGCTTTTTGATTAATTAGCATTACTTCTGATCACTTTAGTCGTTCCGAGGATTACTAAAAGAAAAAGAAAATATGATCGTACTAATTGTAAACAAAGCGGAAAATTCCTAATTTTTTCAGAAGTGTTCTTTAGTTTCTTTTCTTTTCTTGAAAATAAAAAGGGATTCTCATTCTTATTGATGCAAGAACAGTGAAAGGTTGGGCATGTGCTTACTGTTAATCAAAGTTATCAAAACCAGTCTGCAAGGGATCATCAAATATATGTTTTTTTTGAGGTTTTTTTAGTACTAATATCATGCATCATGATGGTATCAATGCTTGATCACAAACATTAACCAAATCTCAAAACATTTAATGTCGTGAAATAGTACAGATGATATGAGCTGGTCGGACTTCTGCTATGTCAGTTGGGTTGTAATTTTCACAGCTTCAGAAAATGCAGCAAGCAGCCATAATATGTGTTCAATATATAAAATTAAACAATTAGGGGAAAAACACAATCTTTGGTTCTTTGAGGAAAAATCAAAGTACGAACATAGTCGCAACTTGAGCTTCTCATTATACACATAATATCGTATTATTGTATTCTAAAAACCCTCAAAAAAAGAAAAAAAAAAACATCAACAAACACAAAAAAAAAAAAAAAAGGCACAGAGCTCGAGGTAGTTCGTCGTCTTACTAATATGTGGGCCCCACGCAGCGAACTAACCCAATAGAAACAAAGAAGGGAGGAAGAGAGAAAGAAGTGAGATGACTAATTTGCCCTCGCGCGCTTGACGGTCGTCTTCTCCACCGTCCGCGCGAGCGACTGCAGGTTGCACCGCACGATGGTGTCGACGAACGTGCAAGTGTCCTCCGGCGTGTTGCCGTCGGGGACGTCGACGACGTAGCTCTCGACGACGACGGTGCCGGCGGGGCCGCCGGGGTGGAGGGTGGTGACGGAGCGGTAGTTGGTGAGGCGGTGCTCGCCGCCTACGATCCGGAAGCTGAGGACGTGGCTCTCGTCGTCGAGGATCTCCAGCCTCTCGGTGCTGGTCACGGCGGGGATTCCTGAGATGAGGCGGACCTCTCGGAGGGAGCCCACGTCGTCGCCGCTGCCGACGGTGACGTGGCAGGACTTGACGAAGTGCTTGTATGCCTGGGGGTTGTCGAAGCGGCGGACCAGCGACCAGACGGTGGGGACGGGGCGGAGATGGTCTGGACCACGGCGGAGCAGCACTGGTTGGGCCCCACCGAGTGCTCGTGGTGGCGGGCGACAGAGTCCGGGATCGGGAGCGGGAGGGTGCAGAAGTGGGTGTGGTTCTTGGTGACGGTAGCATTAGTGGGGGTTGGGGTGGAGGATGGGAAGCGCTGGCGGTGGAGGGATGATTTGGAGGAGGTGCAAGGCATGGTTGCTTTTGATTTGCTTTTTTTCTTCTTTTGGGAGTAAAATGTCATGTGATGTGATGAGGGGGGGTATATATGGTGATGTGTTGGTGGGGTTTGTTTATTTATTTTGCAAATTGCATGATTTTAAATGGAAAGTTGCAATTTTTTTTAAGGGAAGGTGGTGGTGGTGGTTGTTTGTTTTGCAAATTGCATGCTTTTAAATAATGGCTAGTCTTGTACCAATTGGACTATTTTCTTATTTTGATTGGGAATTTGATAAGAAAGGGCTCTTTTGTTTGTGAATTTTTCTTTTAGGTTTGTAGCTTTTTGTTAGGAACTTTGGGCTATAAAGAGTTGTACTCTTTGGCTTTGTTTTGTTTTTTTCCCATCTAATTGCTTGTGTAGGGAAAGAGAGATGTGGTTAATTAAAACCAAAGTTGATCTTATGGGTAATAAAATAGGAAAATGTTGAGTGATGCTACCTCAACTTATCAAATTGCCCTTGTTGGTCTCGATTTCACGTCTACGAGTATGGTCGTTTGTCCCCTCACTTTTGGGACTAGTTGGCATGTAGGACATCACCTTTACTTTCAAAATGAAATGGCATTTATTCCCTGTGACCATGAGGAGTACATCCATTTTTGTTTTGATGATAACTTGGTCCTTGTGATGGTTGCTAGGCTTAGATTCTACTATTTTTGGGTGAAAAGCACTTGCCCAATAATTTGGTTGGATGGGAAAGAGTACCAACTTGAAACTAGAGAACAAGTTGCTCTAAAAGGAAATCGACATTCCACCTTTAAATTTGAGCTTTTGATTTGATGTGGATATTTGTAATTTACTGTAACTTAAGGATTTTATAAAATAAACAAATTAATTGTATAGAGAAATCATTACGAAAAAAAGATAGCATCGAGTGAAATAAAATTTTGAAAAACATGCCCAGCATATTAATTACTCGGCAATACGACATTCTCTTTTACTTTTTTCTCCATTTATAAAATGGAGATGCATCTTCCAATGAGGTCTCAGTTTGGCAACAAGGTTAAGTTTCTCATGTTGGCTTAAAAGCCTGTCACTCTAGTTTTGATTGTGATTAATTCAATAGTTATAATACTAATAATTTTGTGTTGTTTTAGTTTTAGATCTATTCAAGATCATGGTTTAATATTTAGCATCAATAAAAGTCTCAAAATCAAGTTTTTTTAAGCTAATTAGTGTTGACTCAAGAGCTCAAACATAAAGATCATATCAAATACTCAAGAAGGAGGCTAACTCAAAAGAATCAAGATTAATTGAGCAAAGATGAAGAAGAAGATCATTGCAAGAAGAAAGCTCTAGTTTAAAAGGATATTTAGATATTTTTAAGTATAAATTAATTTTGATTGCTCAAGCTTACACACGCAAAAGAGTTTGATATTACTTTTCAAGATCAAGTTTATTGGGTTTCGGTTTAACAGTTTATGTTTTTATGTTTATCATTGTAGAAAAAGATATTTTATTTCAAAATGATTTTTATATCTCAAAAACAAGTTCAAATATTTGGAACCCACATATCTGTGCTCAGGTGTATTTATATGAACTTTTTTTTTTGTAAATTTATATAAGTTTATTTTGTGTTAAAATGAATTTTAAACAGAAGAACGAAAGTCTATGTTTATGTTTTTAAGCTTTTAATATCTGTACAGACAGCTTACTAGAGCTGACGACGGGGCTTTGCAGAGAGCCCACGCTGACAGAGTTGTCGACAACCATTTACAGAGAGATGGGTTTTCAATTTGCTTTCAACAGACGAAGGCAACTATCAAAGCTGATACACAATGTATCAGTTTGATGTCGACAATGATATTCAGCCATCAACAGGTGTAACTTTACTGTGGTTAAAATTAGAGTTTTTGTAAACTGCACTATCGACAGCATCTTTGGGCTATTGACAGCTGATTTGAACCGTTTACTGTTTATTCAAATCTAAAACGTGTATTTTATATTAATTTCGTTAATTTAAATTTTCTAACGGCTATTTTTAGTAAACCTATAAATAGGGGTACTGCTCATGACCCTAAACATATAGATTTTTAAATTTAACTATATACATCTATTCAGAAAAAGATTTTGAAAGATTTTGAAGTTTATATTCAAGGCTTAAGAATTAGAGGTTTGAAAACAAATTTTTGGAGAAGTTTTATTTGAGCTACAAATTTTCTTATCTTCAAAGAAGTTTTTCTAATTGTATTCTCAAGAGCTTGAATTTCAAATTCTCTAGTTTTATCACACAAGCTTGAGTCAACATCTCTATCTACTCTATAAAGCCTTGTTTTGTGAGAAGTTCAATGTTTGTGGTTAAGAAGAGATCACCAAGTGTTTTAGCCTTTGTTCTACAACTTATTGGAGGTTGCGACATCGAAGTGAGTTTGTGGGCTCTTGTATTGTGTTTTTGCGAGAAAAAATGAGAGAACTTGTAGATGTTGTGATACCGAGTGATCTTACGAAGTCATGCTGGCGGAAATTTGGGGTGAAGTTGTGAACGTAGAGCAAGTTGCTCGAATCTCGAAATAATTCTCCCATTGTTTATGATTGTTCTATTTTCTCTCAACTCTACTCTACTCATTTCTCTCTCTCTCTCTCTCTCTCTCTCTCTCTCTCTCTATATATATATATATATATATATATATATATATATATATATATATATAGAGAGAGAGAGAGAGAGAGAGAGAGAGAGACTTGCGTCCTTCGAAAAGGATTTGAGGCCGAATCCTTCCCACTCAAATACCAACATCCGACATTCGAATACAAGGCCCATTCCATTGAAGTTGATCTATATTATTTCAAGTTTCTATAAAGCAAAAATCAAGTATTTTGAATACTTTTTGCCTATGCATCAAGTAGGGGAGAAACGGATGGTCTAAATAGTGAGTATGTTAATTAAATGATGTAAAACATTTGAAACCTAAGAAAAATTGGTTTATAGGATTTTTAAATGTTTAGATCATAATCAAATGTTCAGATTGAGAATTTGTATGTCTAAAGACATAAATCTAAGCAACTCACTACTTTCGGCCATCCGTTTCCGCTTGATGGATAGGCAAAAAGTATTCAAAACACTTAATATTTGATTTATAGATGCTTGAAATAATATAGATCAACTTCAACAGAGTGGATCTTGTATTCGAATGTCATAGTGTTGTATTTGACATGGAAGGATTTTGGCTCAAATCCTTTTGGAAGGACACAAGTATCTATAAACCATGCTTGTGTCCTTCCAAAAGGATTTGAGCCCGATTCCTTCCCACTCAAATTCAACCCTCCGACATTCGAATACAAGATCCACACTGTTGAAGTTGAACTATATTATTTCAAGTATCTATAAACCAAAAATCAAGTATTTTGAATACTTTTTACCCATGCATCAAGTAAGAGAAAGACAGACAGCCAAAATAGTGAGTGAGTTAGTTTAACGGTGTAGAACATTTAAAACCTAACAAAAATTAGTTTGTAGAGATTTTTAAATGTTTAGATCATAATAAAATAACTGGATCGAGAATTTGTGTGTCTAAAGGCATAGATCTAACTAATTCACTACTTTCGGCCATCCATTTAGCGTCGCTTGATGGTTGAACAAAAAGTATCCAGAACACTTGATTTTTAGTTTATAAATATTTGAAATAATATAGAACAACTTCAACAGAGTAGATCTTGTATTCGAATGTCGGAGTTTTGAATTTGAGTGGGAAGGATTCGGGTTCAAATCCTTTTGGAAGGACACAAGTATATATATATATATATATATAATATATATATATATATATATATATATATATATATATATATATATATATATATATATATATGGGTTAGACTACAAAATTTTCGTTTATTTTGGGGTCATACTCTTAATGGTTTGTTTTTCATGCTTTGATATTCAAATGCAAGATCCGCTCCGTTGAAGTTGATCTACATTATTTGAAGTCTCTAAACTCAAAAATCATGTCATTTGAATATTTTTTACTTATCCATCAAATGGGCGTAAAACGAACGGCCGAAAGTGGTGAGTTGTTTAATTTAACGGTGTATAGTATTTAAGATCTAACAAAAATTGGTTTGTGAGGATTTTTAAGTGTTTAGATCATAATAAAATGATCGGATCGAGAATTTGTATATCTAAAGATGTAGATTTAAGCAAAATACTATTTTCGACTGTCCATTTTGCGCTCACTTGATGGATAAGTAAAAAGTATTCAAATGACATGATTTTTTATTTTAGCGACTTCAAATAATATAAATCAACTTCAACAGAGTGGATCTTACATTTGGATGCCGGAGCATGAGATTTGAACTATTTAGAGTTAGACCCAAAAATAAACATTTATTTTGTAGTCTAACTCTCTCTCTCTACACACACACATGCTCATAATTATCTATCTTATAGTTGATATAGTTTGTATACTTACACTTATTTGAATCAAAAATGCTATTAAAGCACCTTAACTCTTAATTAAGAGAGATCATAAAGAGAAGTTGTAGAACGCTTCACAGGGAATTCGACTTCACTTCTTGGTTACTATTTGTGAAATAATTTTTAGAAGTTAAAGTTTCAAATTTCGCATTTGATTAGTACTTTACCTACCCCCTTTTAGGTGATTTTATATCATACAATTTAAGAACTTTTCAAAACTAAAATGAGATTGCTGAAAGTGGGTATTGTTTAAGAATCAAAAATTAGTTATTGAAACTGATCGGAGGCCCCCAAACCATGTAAAATTGAGGTCATTAAAACTCCACTTTCAATAGATTTTTCATTTCAACTTAAATGTAATACTGATTTCAGAAGCTGAGGTTTGTATGATCTCAAACCATAGTTTACGTAAATGTAGTCCCAATTTCGAAAACTATGTTGCCAAACGAGGCCTAAGAAGCACAACAAAACAACTCTTTCCATCTTATTAAAACTTGAATCCCAATCTAGTGAACCAGCCATCACTTTTATATATCTTATAAAGCATCTATTAAGATACTTAAGTAAAAGAGTTTGGTTCAAACTATTTTTAATAAACCTATAAATAGGGGTATTGTTCATGATCCTAAACATATAGTTTTTGAGATTTAATTATTTACATCTATTCAGGAAAAGATTTTGAAAGATTTTTAAGTTTATATTCAAGGTTTAAGTTTTAGAGGTTTGAAAACAGATTTTTGGAGAAGTTTTATTTGAACTACATATTTTATTATCTTCAAAGAAGTTTTTCCAATTGTATTTGTAACACCCGTATTGGTAAACTCTGAGTTAATAATATTTATCGTAAATTCTTATGATTTATAAACTAATTGTTTTCGTATTAAATAATGTTCAGTAATTCATTGTGAAAATTCACAATGGATTTAAGTTTTTATAAATCATACCGGATTAATTGATATGAAAAATATATGAAAATGTACTGGCGTATATACTACATGAAATACTCGTGTTATGAATATCGGGTATTGGTATTTTGATTAGTAGTAAAAAAATGCATAATTGTCATCATATTTACCATCACATTTGCACATTTATTCATATTATAATGCACATTTATTAATATTTTGTTATTTAATGTGTGCAGGCCTCGAATTATTATTTTAATAATAAATAAAGCTTAAAAGAGCCCAAAAGCCCAGATCCAAGCCCACATTTGAAGCCCAAGTGCAAAAGTGCAAATATTAATTGTCAAAGTGCAAATACACAAGGGCTAAAGTTGCAATTATCAAAGAAGAGGGAAGGATAGACTTCTATCTAACCCTAAACTCTTGCAGATGAGGATAAAAGCTAAAGATAAGAGTGCAAAGATAAGGAAATTCGTGGATAAAGATATTGGGAGATTTGAAATCTAGATAACTTGATTCCCAAGTTATATCCAAATCCCACGATAAAGAGTCAGGATCAAACTTCCAGAAGCAAATGCCCAGATGGACGGATCAGGAGAAGCCACGCGCCAAAGCGCGTGGCCAACAGATGACATAATGCCGCAATTCCACGGCAAAAGCCGCAATTCCACAGCATTTCTGATGAGGCTGCCCAACTACTTTCGTGTACGACTTTATCCGGGACTCTTCTCCCCTCTGCACCTATAAATACCCCCTGCAGTGCAACGTACAGAGCGTCCAGCGCAGTACAGGGCCAAATCTAGGGTTTCTTCTTTAGGTTTTCTTTTCTTTTCTTTTGTAATTTTTATTTTATGTAAGTGAGGGAGATGGCTATGTTGAGGGTGACACCGATGTATGCTTCTCTTCTCTTCCATTGTATCAAGTAATATAGGTAACTTTTATTTTGTTTTTATGCCATTGCTTTACTTTTCTTTTTGTTTTCTTTTTCTTTTCTACTTTATTTCTGTTGATCTTTGATGAGCATGCAAGTGATTTCCGAACCACAAGTATAACAAGTCTTGGTGGTGCCAACGATACTTCATGGTGATGTTCTCCTCCTCAAGGTACGTATCACTTCATACTTGCCAAAACTTGATGATATAATGCGAACAGGGGACTGAGATCGATCCTATGGTTTATGCGTTCAACGCCTCCGAAATAAGGTAGAAAGTGTTAGGTTTTCACGTTTTTCTTCAACCAAGGTTAGTGTTTATTTCTTTTCTTTTCTTTTATTTTATTTTTTAGATTACATCACTATTTCCCAACTCTTTCTTTCCGACCCATTGTAAATACCGCTTTCCTTCTAAACTAACTAATATTTTCTTATTTTCTTTTAATAACTAAAAAAAAAAATTTTAGAGTAGAACTTACAAACGCTTCTATCGCTAGTCCCTCCCTGAGGATCACGACCCGCATAGCCTTGCTACAGCGGATTCGAATTGAACACTTGCACACCTTTAATTCTTAATCTAATATTTCATATTTTGTGTGCAGGTAAAAGTTCAATCAAAATTTTGGCGCCGTTGCCGGGGAGGGACGGTAAGTTTTTCTCTAATAAAAAAAATTTTTAACTAAATTCTTTAATTCTTTTCTGTTTGCAGGTTTGGAGAACAGAAAAACAGCAGCAGAAGTGGACATATAGCAACTCTGTGCCTCTGCCCTCGAAGGCAGAGCAGCAGAGCCTGCTACTTTGCCGCAGAAACGCGGCAATAGCCGCGGATCCGCGGCAGTAGTGGTGAATTACTGACTCAGTTTTCTGCAGATTGCTACAAATTGCAATATCTGTTTTCTGCTTTGTTAGTTTTGTTCTGTGATAAACCTGTTTACTGCTAATTAATTCAACAGTAAAAAAATTGTTGTTAAAGATAAAAATTGATTAGACATTTGCATATTAGGCACGTGTCTTTTCAATTCATTTATTTTACTGTTGAAGAGTGCTGGAGCAAGGTACGTACGCATTGCATGTAGAGTAGGACTCATCTCTTGGTTGATTTTCTTCTTTGAGTGAATCTTATCTACTTATCTTGTACACTTGCACTAATTCATCTTAAGGGCATAACCCATTAACAAGATAAGGTGGGGATTTCATCACCCTTCCTTAGCCCAAAAATCATATCCAAGCACTCACTAACCCAAGCCTAACTAAAAAAAGAGTAGACGTTGGCCCTAGGGACATCTCGGACTCAATAGGAGATTATCCTAAGGGGGAACAGTGCTGGAAGTTGACTCTTGTCAAATCAGTGTCTAGGAAAGGGATTGAGGGCCGAAAGCCCGAAGATTGGTGGTTATTTAATTAAGGAACGTCTTTGACGGAAAACCTCCCACCACTCTTGCCCTGACCTGACTGATTAACTTGTGGTCAAAGTCTGCACCCTACCTCCCGTGGACAGTCTAACCAGTTAGGAGTCGTCTAGGTCATAGGTCTACCCTAACTTAGGTTAGAATTTTTCTTTTTTGTTTGTTTATTTGTTTATTTTCTTTTTTTTTGTTTGTGTTGGTGTGATATGGCATATAATAATAATTCCAATTTTAATCCATATTACACACCTAACTATTATTCGGATATTACCAACCCGGCATATCATAATTTTGATCAACCTAGTGTGCCAGAATGGTCTTATCCGAATGACTATAACCCACACCCTCCATCTTATGACTATAATTTCCATAACAATTTCAACTCTTCACAGAGTTCATGGGGTTTCGTTTCCCCCGAGTCCAGTTTTCAACCGACTTGTCCTACGTCTCCACCTTGTCCACAATATTCCCAAGAGTCATACTCTGATCCACCCATTCAGAATAGAATACCATCTATCAGGGAAATGATAAGTATGCATGAGTCCAAGTAACAATTACCATCTATCGCAGACATGGTAATGCGTGAGTCCACCAACTCACAACTTCATCATGATTACACTTCATCCTTTCAAGTCCAATCACAACACGATGAACCTATCAACTATGAAAGGATGCTTGCAGCCATGACTCAGGCTAGATTAGCCCATGATCGTGAAATAGATCTGATGGTTCAATCTTTACGTTCTCACCGTTCGGCCATTTCTGCTTTTGCTGACCACTCTCTTAGAGCAGACGAACCAAGTTGCTTTGGACAACAAGATTCTAATTCAGTACCATCATGTGAACTTGTCGAAACTCCAATTCTTGATAATTTGGCAAGTTTTTCCTTTCCTGAAATAGAACTTGAGCATGAATATGATCATGATCTCCCACTTAATGATTCAATAATGACTTCGGTGTCTCTACCTGATTTCACTTTTCCCGAGTCAACATTGGATCCTGTTCCAAATCATCATGAAATTGAATCACCCATTTTTGATGATCATATTGAACTTGACTAATTTTGCAATTTTGAAAATCCCATAGATAAATTGGCAAGTTCTTTTTATTACATTGAACCCAATGAGATATGTGACCTAGATTCTCAAATTTATGATCAAGTTCAAATTCCTGAATCATTATTGACTCCTGTTTTGTTACCCGACTTAGGTAATATTTTAGAGTCAGTTTTGGTTCCCACACCTATCATTCCTGAACTTGAATCACCAACATTGAGTCACATTCCATTGTGGGAAGATGATTGTGGACTTGAGCGTCAACTTATTGATTTGGACCCACTTCCTGAACTTAGCCCGACTCCTGAG
Source organism: Agave tequilana (assembly GCA_038442645.1). NCBI lineage: Eukaryota > Viridiplantae > Streptophyta > Magnoliopsida > Asparagales > Asparagaceae > Agave > Agave tequilana. The sequence continues at coordinate 41,121 of JAVJIF010010242.1, forward strand.
CCCTTACTTGATTTGAGCTTCTTTCCTGAGTCGGTATTCGTTCCCGCACCTATATTGTCCAAGTCAATAATTCTATCTTTCCATACTCCATTTTGGGACAAGGAGGTTGACACAATTGACTCTGAAACTAATTATGGAATTTGAAAATTTGATGGGGTGGAATTTTTAAAAAATAATTATACATATATTTTCGTGGGTTATACAAGAAAAATTTTTGGTGGGTTCCTTCATGAGCTATTATATTATCTTGATTGGGTAGCAACGCTTGGCCCAATTAGGCCACCACCGGAACCACCACCTTAAGGTAACTTCCACCTTCCCTTGTTCTATTTCATGCATATATGCATACATTCATACATTGAGGATAATGTATGAGATAAGTGTGGGGGTGGGCTTTACTAACATACTAACATAGGTAGAAACTAACAAAATTTGCTAATAAAAAAAAATTTTAAAAAAAATGTTATAAAAAGGACAATATTTTGACTTATCTTTTGAAAGAAATCTAAGTTAGTTTTAAGAATTAGGAAAATCATGATTAGGATTTCTAAAAACTTGGTCAAAATAAATAAATTGTTGAATTTTTAGGTATAGGAGGAGAATTGAATAAGTAGTTAGTCTTGATTTTTACCTTAATGAAATTTGCATACCTAATGCATATCTAGGATTTTAAGACAAAGATCCTTGTGCCTCATATAAAAAAAATATCCTTAAAAAAAAAAATTCACCAATTAAGCTGGATACATGTGCCTCATGAAGCATAAGTATTCATGCCTAAAGGCGAGTAAATAAAATAAAGTCCTTAGTTTTGGGGCCTAGTTCACTCGAATTTGAGTCTGCGGGGTGTTTTCTCACCTGGTGCCCTAAAGCCAACCGGTTTGGGAGCCACCGACTTTAAGTTCGCTACATGGGTGGATTAGAAAGCCTAAGAAGACTAAGAAAAATAATATATATGTATTAACACATCTAATAGTCAATTAGTTAGGTATGAGGGCCTCAAGAAGCCTTGATGCTTACACGAAAGAAAATTAGATGATTATACATATAAAAAAAAGAAAAAAAGAGGAAAAAAAATATAAAGAGGCATGAGAGTCCAAGTCAAGGAATTCCTAGTAAAAATTCATAAGGATGCATATGATTTTGGTAACGAAAAAGACTATATTAGAAATTCAATTTTAATTCTTACCTAAAATGGAAAACAGTTAACTTTATAAAGACTAAGTTTAAAGAATGAATAAAAATGAGGATCCTAAAACTTATAGACTACTTAGTCTCTTCAAATATAATTCAAATATTTTTCTTTTTATGGATTTTGTGGGTGTAATCCGCTGAAAACCCTCACGAGACAACACTCGTCCTCTAGGGTAACCTAGAGGTTTAACGGCTTGTTGCACACGCTAAGTGCAACCGTGATTCCTACGAAAGTGAGTTAGTTAGATTAGATTTTCTTTTTCTTTTTGATTTTTACTCGAGAACGAGCAAAAAGATAAGTGTGGGGGTGTGATTAGTAGTAAAAAAATGCATAATTGTCATCATATTTACCATCACATTTGCACATTTATTCATATTATAATGCACATTTATTAATATTTTGTTATTTAATGTGTGCAGGCCTCGAATTATTATTTTAATAATAAATAAAGCTTAAAAGAGCCCAAAAGCCCAGATCCAAGCCCACATTTGAAGCCCAAGTGCAAAAGTGCAAATATCAATTGTCAAAGTGCAAATACACAAGGGCTAAAGTTGCAATTATCAAAGAAGAGGAAAGGATAGACTTCTATCTAACTCTAAACTCTTGCAGATGAGGATAAAAGCTAAAGATAAGAGTGCAAAGATAAGGAAATTCGTGGATAAAGATATTGGGAGATTTGAAATCTAGATAACTTGATTCCCAAGTTATATCCAAATCCCACGATAAAGAGTCAGGATCAAACTTCCAGAAGCAAACGCCCAGACGGACGGACCAGGAGAAACCACGCGCCAAAGCGCGTGGCCAACAGATGACATAATGCCGCAATTCCACGGCAAAAGCCGCAATTCCACGGCATTTCTGATGAGGCTGCCCAACTACTTTCGTGTACGACTTTATCCGGGACTCTTCTCCCCTCTGCACCTATAAATACCCCCTGCAGTGCAATGTACAGAGCGTCCAGCGCAGTACAGGGCCAAATCTAGGGTTTCTTCTTTAGGTTTTCTTTTCTTTTCTTTTGTAATTTTTATTTTATGTAAGTGAGGGAGATGGCTATGCTGAGGGTGACACCAATGTATGCTTCTCTTCTCTTCCATTGTATCAAGTAATAAAGGTAACTTTTATTTTGTTTTTATGTCATTGCTTTACTTTTCTTTTTGTTTTCTTTTCTTTTCTACTTTATTTCTGTTGATCTTTGATGAGCATGCAAGTGATTTCCGAACCACAAGTATAACAAGTCTTGGTGGTGCCAACGATACTTCATGGTGATGTTCTCCTCCTCAAGGTACGTATCACTTCATACTTGCCAAAGCTTGATGATATAATGCGAACAGGGGACTGAGATCGATCCTATGGTTTATGCGTTCAACGCCTCCGAAACAAGGTAGAAAGTGTTAGGTTTTCACGTTTTTCTTCAACCAAGGTTAGTGTTTATTTCTTTTCTTTTCTTTTATTTTATTTTTTAGATTACATCACTATTTTCCAACTCTTTCTTTCCGACCCATTGTAAATACCGCTTTCCTTCTAAACTAACTAATATTTTCTTATTTTCTTTTAATAACTAAAAAAATAAATTTTTAGAGTAGAACTTACAAACGCTTCTATCGCTAGTCCCTCCCTGAGGATCACGATCCGCATAGCCTTACTACAGCGGATTCGAATTGAACACTTGCACACCTTTAATTCTTAATCTAATATTTCATATTTTGTGTGCAGGTAAAAGTTCAATCATATTTAATCCTAATTTTTGATTTTATTAAGGGATTGAAGAAATGAAATGAAATGAAAAGGAAAAGAAAAATGAAAATATAAAAAAATAAATATGATAAGATTGATTTATGAGGTGTGGGAGGAATGGGGGAGTAGTGGGAGTAAGTGGGAGTAGGTGGGGGGAAAGAGAGATAAAATCTCTCTCCCCCGTTTACTCTCTCTCCCACTCTCATTCTCTCTCTCCCTCATCTACTCACTCTCTCTCTCGGGTTGACCGGCGCCGGTCGGAGTGGCGCCGGAGGTCGGCGACTGGCTGGCATAGGGGGGAGCGGCAGGCCCCCACCCCCTCTCTCTTTCTCCCTCAACTTCTCTCTCTATCTCTCTCTCTCCCCCTCTCACGGTGGTGCCGGGCAGCGCGAAGCCAGAGGCCCGCCCGCAGGGCGCCATCGGCGGGACGGCGCCGGTGAGGGGAGCAGCAACAGCACGCTGCTGCTGCTGTTGCCTTTGTAAAAGAAAGAAAAAAAAAGAAAAGAAAAAGAAGAGTTAGAGAATGGGTTTGGGTTTCAGGTTCAACCCAAACCCGACCCGTTATGTACCCAACCCGTTTATTAAATAAGGTAAATTTATTTTAGCCCCTGTAAGATTGAATATTTATTTTGGGGTCCTGAAAAATTGCAAACAACCCCCTGAAAATTTTCAGTTATTACGTATCTAACCTTTTATATTGATTTTGGTTTCTGAACGATATCTTGGCCATCCGAAGTCAGATTCGGATGATTCTTGAGCTTTTGTGATCATGGAAACGAGAGTTACACATCCTCTATATTTGTATGCGGTATTGGATATTTTAAAATTTATCGAATGCTGGTGAGTGGAAGTCCTAATTCAAGTCCGTTTTTCCCCAATTAAGAAATAATTGTTATTGAAAAATTACTGATAATATTGATTCATTGGAACTAAGAGCTTACATCATTAAAAAGATGATTGTGATAGTTATTGTAAAAGTGAATTGGTGTTATGAAACTAAAATCCAAATAGGGTATCCGAATAATGAATCACGGATATGTTATGTATATGTGTGTGGGAACATAATACGGGTATGATACCAAATTGAGAATTTTTATTTAAAGTTCATATAACATGACCACTAAGAGCCTGTAGTGTATTAAAATGGTTGCATACAGATAAATGCCACATAAGTTATGTGTTTGTGAAATTTTGAGCATCATGTATATGTTGCGAGTATTTACTAGGATTGAGAATCGAACAATTAGATATGTTTTTCATTGATTTGCAAAGGGGAAAACTTACAATAAAAAGGATTGAGGAGCTAAATTACAAGTATTCTAAAAGATTACAAGTAGATCTCCTCAGAGATTCTGGAGAAGTGTGCCGATAGGAGTCTGGTCAGCGCGCGACCACTTTGTCCCTTTGACGATGCGAGCGATGAGATTCCTTTCTCGCCTGGTTCGGGGAATCAGAGAACAGAAGTTTGGTAGAACCTTCTTACTACTTCTCAAAACCGCCTTCAATTAGGAATTCCTTCTCGCCTGATTCCGGAGATTCCTTGAGAAGAAGGTATTTAGAGTATCAGCACCCTGAATAGAGAAGTAATTCTCTAAAAGTCTCTGAATTCTTGTGCGCACGGTGCGTCGTGAAGAAGCCTCTGCTTGTGGAGTCTTCTTGTGTGTGTCGTCTGAGGAAGCTCTTCGAAGAAGTCCTCCCTCCTTGTGCCCCGGTGGGCTATTTATAAGGAGGGCAAGGGTATAACCGTCCCTTGAAAATATGGAAACAGATTGAATCAAATTTGTTTAAATCTGGAAAGTAGCCTTGCTGTGAGGCTAGGATCAGCTTCTGCGAAGCTAGAAATGGCAGGTCGGTTGATCCTCTTGATCTGTTTTGATCCTTCCATATCGTTGGAGGATTTCCCCTGATCTTCTTACTCGTTTTTAGAAGAGTCAAGAGATTGTGGCAATCAACTGCCGAATTTGATCTCCGATTTGATCTTAATTGGATTTGATTTGATTAGATCTGATCTCATCCGGAGATTTGATTGGTCAAAGGTTGACCGTAGCAGACCAATAGTGGCGCTGCCCGCCTTGAACTCACAACGGAGCTGGAGGCAGTTTCTGGCGAAGTCAGAGGAAGGCTTCTTCGGCGGAGCTAGATGTCATCTGTTGCGAAGCTACCATATACCCTTTCTGCGCAGTTGCATGTGGCTCCAGGCGGAGCTGATTTCCTTTGGCGAAGCTATGAGTTAGCTTCCTGGCGAGGCTTTGAATGGCTTCAAGGCGAAGTCGGGTATCCTAGCCTCTCAAGTGAGGCTATCCCTTTGGGTTCATGCGATGCTAAGTGCTAGCATCTTTAAACCTGCTGAGGTCTGTTTAGAAACAATCCGGGTTCACTGTCTGCTTGCTGGATCAGTGGAGTCCAAGTTGCTTCCCTGTCCCTCGGAGATGGGTAAAAACTGGTCGTTAGCTTGTCTGTCACTTGTCTTTTGTAAATGTCAACAAGTTTAGACATTGTTCGGACCAATAAGAATCCTGTCTTTTTTAAGTGTCAACAAGACCCCCTTCAAAGTTTTCAAAAGTCTGCGATGGCTCAGACTTTGAAATACTTTGAACTGCTTTGATTGGTGATGTATAGAGTATGAACGTCGCCATGATGGTTGAGTTCAGCTTCGCTTTTAATCCTGCTTTGGATGTAGATTCGCCAAGGAATCATATAGATTCGCGTCCGAGTACCTTCGCGGCTAGGTATGTTCGGCTTCGTCTTTGTAATATATCTCCCACGTGTTCCGGACCGCTTATTATCTGCTTCGTGATGTAGGAGCTGAGTCGGTGATGACCCCGAGAGCTAAGGCGGTCGGAGAACAAGGGTAACAATATGATCCTCTGTCCGCTTACAACGAGGGTGATGAGGCCGGCTATTTTGCCGTCCCGGAGGAATCCGGAGGTGACGCAGCTGACGTTGATCCTTCGGGCGCTGGGATTTTCAAAGGAAGTCCTATAGCTTCAAGCTCTTTTGGGTGGTCCACGGAAGATTCGGCAAGCGAAAGCGGGCCGGCCATTCGTGTTGACTCCGCAAAGGACTTTCCAATAAAGCCCGTAGAAACTGATGTGGCTGCCAAGATGTTTGAGGCGACATCATCCTTTGGTATTGTTCCGACCTTTTTGGCTTTTACTATTTATTGTGTCTTATCTAACCACAATTTTGTTGCAGATGTTCCGCCTCGGGGTGCGTTAACTTCAAGGGAACCAGACGATCTTCCCGAGGGGTCAAGGGGTGATATGAGCACTTCGACCGCGGCGGATGCTGCTGTGTTGGACGCGCTGTATGATGACCTGCCCCCTTATCGGCCTGAGCTAGCCGGAGGAAAGGAGGTTGAAGGGGCGATAGTCCCGGAAGTGTCCTCACTCCCGACTATATCAATGAGTGAGGTGCCATCAGTTTTGCCAGGTGCGGAGCTGAGGGTGATTACAAGCCCTACTTTCCCAACCCTGATGGTTGAGCGCACGGTTCAGGAGATGGTTACTAGCCCTACCTCAGCAGTGGTTAATGTACTAGTTTCAATGAAGACTCCGCTGAGATCACCGATGACCTGTCATGCTGCTGCGGCCAGTGTTCCCGCCGCTCCTTCCACAGTAGTGTCAACCAGGCTGGTGGATTTTTCTGAAGCTGTCCATCTACCAAAAGTGGCCGAGGTTGAAATTGATTTTATAGGTGACATAGTCGATAGCTTTTATAAAGGCTTGAAGCGATCCATCGATCTGGTCTTGAAAGGCTCGACTATGTCATTTTCTAAATTAAAAGTGGTCCTTTCCCGCAATATTGAAAGTATTCGGGACTTTGGGGGGATAACCAGGTCGCTGCATTAGAGCTTCTGGTAGATCAATTAGAGAAGGACGTAGAAGAATGGCGCCGTCTCAGCCGTTCAGGCCTGGAGTCTTTGATTGACGAGCAGCTAGCGCACCTTGTCGCTCAAATGCATGAAGCCTATCTTGCCGCTCAGGAAGCTGCTAAGGCCATTTCTTCTAACTTGAAGTCCTTGGAAATAAGGAAGGTAGAGCTCGGGGATGCCATAGATGCTTTTAACAGTGCTCTTCTTGACGCTGAAGATAAAATTGAAAAGGCCAAGGAGATGATCAGGAAGGCAAATCTTCTCTTATCCAAGGCTGAACCAGTACGTCTTGAAGAGACTGCGCGCTTGAGCAACTTAAGGCTCAGAATGACGAACTCTCACGGCAGGAGTTAGCTCAAAGGGCAACCTTGGCTGAAGTTGAATCTCGCCTGGCCCAGACGGCGAGTTTTAATGAGGCTGAACTAAGGTCGCTGGCGCTTGTGAAGGCTGTCGATGATAGGGAGGCAAGGCTGGCCTCCCTTGAAGAACGGATCAAATCTTATGACGTACGCCTATAGCTTGTAATATATGTGCCTTCATGTATCCCTTCTTCTCGAACTCAATAAAAATAATTTTGTTTTGACTCCCCTGTCGAATCTCCAACTTGCTCTATTTGCTGAGTTGTCGAAATTGCATTGCAGCCATTTGAGAGAATAGTTCTTACTGTACTAAATAATGAGACTTGGCTATCTGCCGGTTCAGAGGTCGCAATGACATAACCGGTTGAGATACCACCAAAAAGGGTAGTACTTGTCTTTTGTAGATGTCAACAAGTACGGACGAGACCTGTCTTTTGTAAATGTCAACAGGCTCGAGGTCGAGACTTGGCTGTCTGCTGGCTCAGAGGCATAATGGAATTTGAGAAAGGGTCTCGTTTTCACTGGTAGAGACGAGAGAATCACTGTCATAGGTTTAATATTAACGTAACAGCGAAATGCAAATGTGGTCTTTCCATTTTATAGATGAGAATTGGTAAGTAATTTTGGAGGGCTCGTTTTCATGGAGGAAAACGAGAGATCACTGTCATAGATTTAATATTAACGTAACAATGAAATGTATATGTGGTCTTACCATTCTATGGACGAGAATTGGTAAGTGATTTTGGAGGTCTCGTTTTCACGGGGAGAAACGAGAGAATTGCTGTCATAGGTTTAATGTTAACATAACAGCGAAAGGTATATGTGGTCTTACCATTCTATGGACGAGAATTGGTAAGCGATTTTGGAGAGGGAATCAAATAGGAACAGGTCCCTTAGGATTTTTAGCAAATCCCCAGCTGTCAACGGGTTTGATATGCTTTTACCAACTACCGTTTAAATTGGGCTAGCCATGCTATTCCCCTTAGCATGATGAGTTGTCGAGGACTTATGTTGGGCTTAAAGGCCAACACTTTCCTCTATCCTTAATCGTTAAGGATGTTGGATCATTTGGTTAGCATATATGTAACCTTGATTCTCCTTTGAGAGAACCAATATATGGCCAGGTTCCTACTGGTGTATAATCTCGCTTGGAGGGAGTGAAAGGCTCTCTTTGCATGTACCTTGGATATGAAGGTCTTGATCAGAGGTGTAGTGTTAACTTGATCATGAGAAGGATCCTTAATCAAGGATAATACTTCTTTAAGAACTTGCCATTGACCGGCATCATGAGTAAAACGCCATCTGAAGTCATAAGACGTTATGTTCCGTTTGAATAGACTGTTTCTATTACAAACGATCCTTCCCATTTAGGCTGAAATTTGCCTTTGATCTTGTGCGTCATAATCATCGGTCGTCTGACGACTAAAACCAAATCTCCTTTCTGGAAGACTCTTTATTTGACCTTCTTATTGAAGGCTTTTGAGATTCGAGCTTGATATAACTCGATATGCTGCTGAGCTTGTAGCCACTTCTCATCTAGGGCTTCGAGCTCTTGAAGACGCAACCGATCATTGTCCTCTGATGTGATCTTAGTGGTCAGAGCGACTCGCAATGATGGCGTCTGGATTTCCAATGGGATGACTGCTTCGCACCCATATACCAAGGAAAAAGGCGTATTGCCTGTCGGTGTTCGAACCGTTGTTCGGTATGCCCAAAGACATTCACCAAGCTTTTCGTCCCAATCTCGCTTATTCGAGGAGACGAACTTCTTGAGTAGCTTGATGATCGTTTTATTGAATGCCTCCGCCAAACCATTAGTAGCAGGATTATAGGCAGTCGAACCCACATTCTGAATTCGGTATTTATCGCAGAACCGATAGAATACTTGGCTTATGAATTGGGGACCATTATCATGGATGATCCGCCTAGGGACAACGAACCGATGGATGACATGGTGCTTGATGAAATTAACCACGTTAGAGGTTTTGACTTCAACCAGTGGTATAGCTTCCGCCCACTTTGAAAAGTAGTTGGTTATTGCCAAGATAAATCGGTGACCTCTTGTCGAAGAGGGGCTGATTGGCCTACAACATCGATTCCCCATGCTTCGAATGGACACGAAGCAACAGTTGGGTGGAACAACTCCGGGGGCTGGTGTATGAAGTCAGCATGAATCTGGCGTGCTTTACACCTTCGTGCATATTGGATGGCATCGGCTATCATGGTTGGCCAATAGTAGCTAACCCTATGCAACCTGTCTTTGAGTTTTGGACCTGGCTGATGAGCTCCGCAAATGCCATCATGTGCTTCTTTAAGCACTTCCTTTGCCTCTGAACTAGAAAGGCAACGGAGGAGAACACCGTCATATGAACGACGATAAAGTGTCTTCAGAGTTGGATCGTAGTAGAAATGGAGAGACCTTCGTCTGATAGATGTCGCTTCTTTAGGATCATCTGGCAGCAGACCATGTAAGGCATAGTCGATAAGAGGAAATCGCCAATCTCTCGGTTCAAGATCCGTGGAGACATTATAGACCTCTCGGGTTCTTAACATATGCTTAGAGCATACAAGATGTCGAGTTGCCACTGTGAGGTGATACTCGGTGTCGGCTGACAAGGCTAGTGTTGTTGCTAATGCAGCAAGAGCGTCCGCCTTGATATTTTGAGATCGAGACACGTGCCCGATGTAGAAGCCTTCAAATAGATTAGCCAATTCGATGGCTGTGTGGTAATAAGGCACCAAATCCTCGTGGCGAACTTCATATTCGTCTTTAACCTGATTGATGATCAGTTTTGAATCGCCATAAGCTTCGAGATAGCGTACCCCCATTCCATGGGCGAGCTGAAGACCAATGAGCAGAGCATTATATTCCCTACATTGTTGGAGCATGATTCTGTCAGAGAAAATGCTCTAGGAAGGACATGATTCTGTGGGGAGATAAACACAATCCCCACTCCGGTAATAATCTTGCATTTAGGGCCCATTCGCGATGCTCCATCGAAGAACATCTGCCACACTTCCTCCTCTGAGGTTACATTGGAGTCGAAGACTTTATCTGGAATATCCTCGTGAAGTTTTGAATGTTCCGGGACTGGATGAGCAGCCAAGAACTCTGCAAGGGCCTGGCCTTTAACCGCCTTCTGTGGGGTAAAGATCATGTCATATTGGGACAAAAGAAGTGCCCATTTAGCCAATCTTGAATTCAATGATCCTAACTTTGTCATAAGAAGGCGCAAAGGATTCACTCTGGAGATGACATGTATGGTTTGGCCGACCATATAATGTCGTGTCTTCTGAACAGCGAAGACAAGAGCTAAACACTCTTTCTTGATAGGATTGTAGCGAGGTTTCGCTCCTACGAGAGTCCTACTTAGATAATAAATGGCCTGCTCGTGACCATTGTCGTCCTTTTGAGCGAGGAGGGCACTAAGAGAATGGTCCAGAGCTTTCGCATAAAGCAAGAATGGCTTCCTTGATGTGGGGGCCACTAAGACTGGAGGGTTTGTGAGGTATCTCTTGATGTCTTCATAAGCTTCCTGGCAAGCTTTATCCCATACGAAGGAAGCACCCTTTTTCATGAGTCAGGTGAACGGTTGACAGCGGTCTGAGGGATTTGCGATGAATCTTCTGATATAAGCCAGTCTGCCTTGCAAGCCTCTAAGCTCTTTGAGATTCCTCGGTGGATGCATGCTCTGAATGGCCTTGACTTTGTCTGGGTCAAGATGAATCCCTTTTGATGTAACAATGAACCCAAGGAACTTGCCACTTGACACTCCCAAAAAGGATTTTGTCGGATTCATTTTCAGTTGATGAGCCCGCATTATGTCGAACATCGTTCTCAAGTCACGAAGATGGTCATCCTTGTTGCAGCTTCTGACAGCAATGTCATCGACATAGTATTCCACCGTTTTTCGGAGATGATCGCGGAAGATTGTATTCATTGCCCGCTGATAGGTTGCTCCAGCATTCTTTAGCCCGAAGGGCATCACGGTGTAGCAGTATACCCCCAAGGGTGTTCGGAACGAAGTATGCTTTTCATCGTCGGGATACATTTTAATCTGATTGTACCCTGAAAAGCCATCCATGAAAGACATTCTTTCGAATCCACAGGTATTGTCAATCCCGATATTTGTGATGGGCAGTGGGAATTCGTCTTTGGGACAAGCCGTGTTGAGATCACGGTAGTCGATGCAGATTCGTATCTTCCCATTCTTTTTGGGGACTGGAACGATATTAGCAACCCGATCTGGATGTTGTTCCTCCCGTATGAAGCCACATGCAATGAGCTTATAGACTTCAGCCTCAATAGTTTCCATAATATTTGGGCGAAACCGACGTTGTTGCTGCTTGACTGGCTTGGCGTCGGGCTTGATATTCAGACGGTGCATGGCGACTTGTGGATCGAGTCCGGGCATGTCTTCGTAGTTCCATGCGAAGGCGTCGATATACTCCTTTACGAGTATTATCAATTCTTCCTTTTCTGTAAGTGATAAGCTTTCACTTATGAAGATGGGCTTAGGGTGATCTTGACTACCCAAGTTGACCTGCATCACCTTGTCTTCGGTAGGTGGCTCCCGCAGTTCGAATCGCTTTTCCCATTGGAGGTCCAAATGTTGGGCCCATGTTTCCTCATCAACGGCTTCTGCGGGCTCCAATTGACTGCTTGAAGTCATATTAACGGTGAGATTTTCGAACATCATTCCCACACTAACATCTGAGTCCCACTCGGAGGATGAGGCTGAATGTGATAGGATTGGTTCGTCGTCTGTGAATTGAACCGTTGCTGACGATGTGGGTGTAACGTATCCCAACCCCCTACGTGTACTATCATAGTAATTTGCAGGCTTTCCTTTCGGTACAAAGTTACGCATCAAACTGCGTCTTCCTTTTCTAAAATTCAGGCCCGCTCCATGCTTCAGGTCGTATCCCATTTTCTTCATAATATGGCGCGCCGGCCGCGCGTAATGGAAGAACTGTGGAGTGTCTGAATCTGAACTTGAATCTGCAGCTGTGGGTCCCCGTGGTTGGGTTCTACCGAAGATTATCGGTAACTGACCTTGTTTGGACGGAGGGATCACTAGCGTGGCCCCTTCTATAGCTTCCATAGGTGTTCTGGCCGCACTCGGCTTATGTAAGGGCATATGCAGAGAGCCATCTGTAATGGGTTTAACCGACCCAACACTCGCAGGATAATCAAAAGAAATATTATCATTAATTACCCATTCACCTTCATCTTCAGAAGGAGTATTACATTTAGAATTATTAAGACATGCTATAATTGGTTCACCAATCAGAATGGCTGGCATGTCTGCTTCGGATTCCGAATCCGCCTCATTGCCACTTTCATCATCATCTGGCAATGGTTCTTCGGGTGTTTCACCGGTCTCTTGATACAAGAGAGCATCAGTGAAATAATTTTCCACCCCTTTGAATGGTTGCTTCTCAGCAAAGACAGTTCGTACTGTCGTGTCACCTTTAACATATTTGAAGCACTGGTGCAGAGTGGAGGGAACGATCCAGTTGGCGTGGATCCACGGTCGTCCTAGCAACAGGTTATATGATGTGTCGGCGTCAATGACATAGCATGTCACTTCTGACTTCAGGCTCTCGATTCGGCAACGGAATCGAATCTTTCCAAGTGGATGACTACTCCTGGCATTGAAATCGTATATTGTAGTGGTGGTTGCGGACCCTATACAGCGGTTATACCGAGGAAGTAAAGTAACCTTTTGGGGATGATGCTGAGTGCGGACCCTGGGTCGACTTGTATTCTTTCAATGCACGTTGAACCGATATATCCGGTGTAGTACAGAGGTCGATCATGTTTGTTGTCTTTGAGAAGCATATCTTCCGCTGTGAAGGTAATAGCGGGGACCTTTGATTGTACATGATGACACTCTGGGCAAAAGACTGAGAATCATCGTTAGGGACCTCTGGCATGCATGTCAGGAATGATTCTGAATTAGCTAGCGCATCCCTAAGTGCTTCTCTTGTCTCTTTTGAGAGACGAAGGAGCTCGTGTATTATTATACGAGCCGGGATATTAGCCAGCTGAGCCAATATGTCAAAATGAAAGGGCATGTTAAGCCCTGGTCCTGAAGGATTCTTCAAGACTTGGTCGAATCGGATCTCTTTAGGCTTCTCTTTTCCCTTGGTTGGAATCGAAGCGGATGCTAGTACTTGTACTGACGTTGTTTGCTATTGTGTCTCGCCAGTAGACTTTTCATACTACTTCAAGTATGATTTTTCGGATCGGGTGCCTGTCTGTTGAGGCGCATCGGGTTGCGTCGTGCAGGCGTGCTCTTCTCCTTCAGAATCACTGATGGAAGCTGATGTAAGATTGTCGTCGTCTGGCAGGATGGAGATGACATTGCAAGACTTGCCCTTTGACTTAGGCCCCTTTGAATCTCGCTGTACGTCTTGGACGAGGTCTGGGTGTATCCACATGACTTCCCCTGTCTCCAATGTCAAGGGAACAAGACCTCTATTATCCTGAGTTTTATCCGCAGGATGTTTGACTTCCAGCCATGGCACAGGGACTGGATAGGTTCCGTCAGGAACTGTGACCTTTGGAGTTTTGCCGAACTCGAGGGTCACCATAATTGCAGTGACTTTCTTCTGCTCTGACTTTAGCGTCAGGACTCCAGCGTCGATTAAGGCTTGTATCCTGTCCTTGAGGACATAGCACTTGTCAGTAGGATGGTGAATCATCCTATGGTAGAGATAGTATTTGGGATCATTTTTGCGTCCTATTTCATTATGACGTCGAGCATCTGGTAGCTTAATTTTATTCCCTTTGTGGAGCAGATGGAATATCGTGACCACCTGATCGTCTTTGAAGCAGTACTATTTTGGAGGGAACTTAGGCTCCTGATTGTTGAAGCCGCTCTTCCTGCACGTCCCCGGACAATTCCACAGACATAGTCTCTTTCCCTTTAGCTTGAGAAGACTGCGGTAGGTCGCTACATCCTTTACTGTTCATACCCCACTTGCCTTTAGGGGTGGATGGTTCGAACTTTTTAGCCGACTTTTCGGCTATCTCAGCTTGTTCGACCAATTCTTTCCACGTGTGGGCCTTGACAGCCCCCATGCGAACTTCTACCTGGTCCAAGAAGTTGTGCCTGTACGTCTGTAAGAGCATGGGTAATGGCATCCCTGCTGGGCACATCAAGGATAAGTTTCTGAACCGTTCAATGTAGTCACGGACAGACTCGCCCTTCTTCTGCACGGTGGAGAGGAGCTTGTCCATGGTTACCTCGGTATCGTCCTCATAGAAACGAGAGAGGAACCGGGTTTCCAGGTCGATCCACGAATTGATAGAGCCTGGAGGGAGACTTCAGAACCAGTCAAATGTCACCCCCTTCAAGGTGCCAATGAACAGCCTAGCCATGATGGCGTCGTTGCTTATAACATTACCAGTCTGAGACCGGAAGTAATAGATGTGCTGATTTGGTGAACTTTTACCACCATACGTATGCAACGTTGGTGGTTTGAACTTTGGTGGGTATGGCACTGAATCCCACTCCAATGGGTAAGGACGGACTGCCCCTTCTTTCTTTAATTCATCTCTCTGAACTAGGGATGCAATTTGAGCTTGGAGGCCTTTAAGAACTTCGGCGTCTAAGGAAGAACCCTCCTTAGATTTCTCCGTCTTTGGCTGCTCATTGCTGAAATGTTCCTCCTCATCGTGATTGCTCACGGCATCGTTGTCATTCCAATTGCGGAGGAGTTGAGCAAGCATCTGTTGAATATTTTTCAGAGCTTCTTGCTGAGTCTTGGAAGTTTGCTCCTGAGCTTCCAAACGTCGACGAAGATCGTCGTTAACATTATCAGCAATATTGACTGATGCTCTGTTTGTTCGCACTGAGCTGACGGTTGCCGAAGAGGCATACCCACTATCTTCATCTTCTTCATCCGATGGTTGGAGTGCTTTCCTGGGCTCCGGCGGGGCTAGGGCCGTTGAGGAAGAAGGCTGCTCATAATTGTAGGGTATCGCCACCCTAGATCTGGTGTTTCGGAAAACACCTTCTTCATGCACCAAGACTTCGCCCAAGCCTGGGCTGTAATCTGGATCTGGGGAGCTGTAGGGGGTGTCGTCAGACGCTTGTCTGTCCATGCGCGCTCTCATCCCTTTCCGGTCATGTTGACGGATGCAGAGGGTAGATCTCGTGAGACGCTCCTTTTGCAATGCTTCATCAGAGCTTGCGCCGTCAATCGATCAAAAACTGATCGTTGGCCTAGAGGAGTGGCGAGGATGGGTCCTAGCCGGCAATGAACTGAGTGGACTGTCACCAGCTGACATCCCTTTTGTTGACAATAGGGGGAGTGGTCCGGAAAGACTCCGACTTCTACTTGTTCGCCTAGAGTTCCCGCAAGTCAGGCCCATTAGAGACTGAACAGTCCCGCGTAGAGGCACTTTCGGTGCGTTCATAGGATGATATCCCGTTCCTCTTATCCCTGCAGAAGGGATTAGCACTGAATAGTACTTTAGTTCTAGCTTCGTCACAAAGCGCGAGCTTAGCGCTTGACGAACCGGAGAGCGGAGCACGCTGTGGTGCTTTACCCGCTATGCTGCTGCGAAGGCGATTAGCCTTGGACAGTGTTTTGGTTCTAGCGTCGCGGTCAGGAACCCTGCGCGTAAGCTGTGGTACAGTAGCTTCGCTCATGAGAACGAGGCTGGCACAAGGTGTTGCTGCTCTTGAATCGGGGGACGGTATGATTGCCATCGTGACTTCGCGGCTGGCAGCATTGTTGGAGCAGACAGGCATCTTGCCTTTTTCTTCGCGAGAGTGATGCGGTTTTGGCGTAGCTACGCCTGAAGCTTCGTCCAGAGACTTCCGTTTAGGCCTCCACATCCGCTTTGGCAGAGGATACTTAGGTTCGCAAGAAATCTGACAAGCCACACGCGAGGCTGAAGGGTGTTGGCAGAATTCTGCTTCTGGTTTCTGTTCTGAAACCTTGGTCATGGAGACCTTCCTATGCTTCCGTGCTCGAAGCATTAGGCCACCCCCGGAGAGGACTTCTTCAAATCTTCCTTGGTCGAATTGAATGACCAGGTTCTCGAAAGTGAAGGACTTGGACTGCGGGCGTGCTTCCTTGTTGCGCCAGAGAACTGTAGTAGGCTCGCAGGGAGCCTTATCTGTCTCCACAGAGACTTGCATTGAAGATTTAGCCAGAGAAGCTCTGGCTGCACCAGCTTTTCTGAATTCAGAGTTAGACCCGAATGTCTGTTCGTCGCATTGCGACACTTGATTCTCGGCAGTGGAGAATTTATGTCCCCAGCGGAGTCGCCATCTTGTTTTCCATTGATTTGCAAAGGGGAAAACTTACAATAAAAAGGGTTGAGGAGCTAAATTACAAGTATTCTAAAAGATTACAAGTAGATCTTCTCAGAGATTCTGGAGAAGTGTGCCGATAGGAGTCTGGTCAGCGCGCGACCACTTTGTCCCTTTGACGATGCGAGCGATGAGATTCTCTTCTCGCCTGGTTCGGAGAATCAGAGAACAGAAGGTTGGTAGAACCTTCTTGCTACTTCTCAAAACCGCCTTCAATTAGGAATTCCTTCTCGCCTGATTCTAGAGATTCCTTGAGAAGAAGGTATTTAGGGTATCAGCACCCTGAATAGAGAAGTAATTCTCTAAAAGTCTCTGAATTCTTGTGTGCACGGTGCGTCGTGAAGAAGCCTCTGCTTGTAGAGTCTTCTTGTGCGTGTCGTCTGAGGAAGCTCTTCGAAGAAGTCCTCCCTCCTTGTGCCCCTGGTGGGCTATTTATAAGGAGGGCAAAGGTATAACCGTCCCTTAAAAATATGAAAACAGATTGAATCAAATCTGTTTAAATTTAGAAAGTAGCCTTGCTGCGAGACTAGGATCAGCTTCTGCAAAGCTAGAAATGACAGGTCGGTTGATCCTCTTGATCTGTTTTGATCCTTTCCATATCGTTGGAGAATTTCCCCTAATCTTCTTACTCGTTTTTAGAAGAGTCAAGAGATTGTGGCAATCAACTGCCGAATTTGATCTCCGAATTGATCTTAATTGGATTTGATCTGATTAGATCTGATCTCATCCGGAGATTTGATTGGTCAAAGGTTGACCGTAGCAGACCAATAGTGGCGCTGCCCCCTTGAACTCACAGCGGAGCTGGAGGCAGTTTCTGGCGAAGTCAGAGGAAGGCTTCTTCGGCGGAGCTATATGTCATCTGTTGCGAAGCTACCATATACCCTTTCTGCGCAGTTGCATGTGGCTTCAGGCGGAGCTGACTTCCTTTGGCAAAGCTATGAGTTAGCTTCTTGGCGAGGCTTTGAATGGCTTCAAGGCGAAGTCGGGTGATCTTAGCCTCTCAAGTGAGGCTATCCCTTTGGGCTCATGCGATGCTAAGTGCTAGGCTCTTTAGACCTGCTGAGGTCTGTTTAGAAACAATCCGGGTTCACTGTCTGCTTGCTGGATCAGTAGAGTCCAAGTTGCTTCCCTATCCCTCGGAGATGGGTGAAAACTGGTCATCAGCTTGTCTGTCACTTGTCTTTTGTAAATGTCAACAAGTTTAGACATTGTTCGGACCAATAAGAATCCTGTCTTTTTTAAGTGTCAACAAGATACTGGGTTCTGATAGAAATGGTAAAGTATAAATTTTCGGTTAATACCATCTACCTGTCTGTGATAAATATTGATGTCACTCAACCTGAAAATCATTAGGTGGGTAAAATTTACCTCCGATTCTATTACACACTGTGATTGCATGTGTATTGACTATTAAAATAATAATGATGTTGATAGTTAAGTAAAAATTGATATTATATGCAAGTGATATCCAATCTGTTATGAAAGTAATAGTTTTGGATAATAATAATTGGATGGTAGTTGGTTAACACCGGTATACCCGGTGAGTAAATTAAACAGTGACAATGGAAAATCGATTACAGATCATGAATGTTTATTTATTAATAAGAGATAATTAGAAATCAGTTAAGATAAAAGATCACTTGAGACCCATCAATCATGATTGGATAATTATAGAATCGATTATATTGATACTGGTATAAGCAAAATCCGAAGTTGATATTAGAATTGAATGAAGCAAATAAAATGAAAATTATCTTTGAGTAACTCGATGTAACTGTGATATAGAAAACTCTGTTAATTGGGATATATGTAATTGATGCAGTATGATAGAAATAATGTACTGATTAAACTATTGAAGGTTTTGTTAATACTGATAACTTGGATGGGATCTGGATATTTTGGTTAATTAGCAATTATGAACGTGAACCGATAATGATGGAACTGATCAAAATAATTGATAATGAACTGAATTAGAGCAACTGAATTCTTAACACTACCGGACATGCTTGATAAATAAATTGAACATCAAAAGTTTATTGTTAAGCTAAGTATATGGGATACTCAAATATTATGTAGTATGTTGAGTATTGATCTTGTGGATACTGTTTTTCGTATTTGTTGTGTTTCATGATATATATATGCTCATAACGTGATTTTGTGTTTCAATTAGCACACTTGAAGCAGTAAGGGTCAGCTGATGGCCTACATATTTATATATATCGATTAAGCTGTTAATCGGTAGCAACTAAAAGCAATTTGATGGATAAATAACTAAGATTCATCGAATCTGAAGAAAGGTGGAAAATAATACCTTTGGACTAGAACGCGTAAGTAGATATTGTACTTTTTAGCGATTAATAATTATTAATGAAAAACTACTGGTTAAGATCAAGTCTGACGATTATCAAATAATGGGTGACTGATGATGGTGTATAAGTATCAAGTGAGTAATTAAACTGGTGAAAACTAGTTAGAGCCAGTATTAAGTAAGACAACTTAATATTAAGTATATCAATTATGATGGACAATTCGATATCAACAAAACAAATACTGACAGTATTGAACTACTATTTTGGTATGCCTACTCTATACATCGGAGACGTCCGGGTATCCTTGTAATTGATTTATCAGAACATCAGAATCCTCTATTAGGCTTGTAGTCACACCTTATAGTGACACCGATTATATCTAACCGGTAAGAGTTAGATAATTACATTACAATTGAAAGTTTATGATACAGACAAAAGATTGAGGTCGTGTCCATGGGATTAGTAATTCAATATTGGTAAGGGATATGTGTACGTGTATGCATGTATATATGTGCAATTTGATTCATGTGCGAACGCAGATGATGATTGGGCTAGTAGTTAACTGTGTGGTTTGAAACTAAAAGATAGAAGTAAGCAACAACAAAATATGATGTATAGAAGTCAGTAGCATTAACACCGGTATTGGTGGAACCTGGGGTAAATTTGGGTTGTACCAAACAAAAGTAGTAAAATCAGTCCTTGATTAAAATAAAGGATAATTATAATATCAAAAGTGTAATAATTCATTAATATCAGAAATTGACCGGTAAGATATTGCGGATCATTAAGTTGAATGCATTATGTGTGCGTTTGGTACCTCTTAAATATGATAAGAATTCCTCGAAACTAACGAATTAAGAACTGAAATCGCATGAACTTGACTGTGTGACACGTCGGTATGTATGTGAATGCCCTTGTGATAAGAAATGTGTATAAGTATGTATTGATGCCATGTATTGTATTGGAGGAAGAGATCGGGTTTACCCGGAGGTGATCGAAGGGGAGTATTGTTGTTATGTATTGTATTGGAGAAAGGGACCGAGTTTAATCAGAGGTGATCGAAGGAGAGTATTGTTGTTATTTATTGTATTGAAAGAAGGGACCAGGTTTAACCGGAGGTGATCGAAGGGGAGTATTGTTGTTATCTATTATTTCAGAGGAAAAGACCGGGTTGAACCAGAGGTGTTCAAAGGAAAGTATTGATATTATTTTATTGAAGTATGCTTGAATGTATATTTATGATATCCGATATATGGATATGATTGTTTATGATATCCGAATTACGAATGTTAATAGGTATGGCACCTAGTATATGCATATGATTGTTTATGATATCCGGTATATGGATATGATTGTTTATGATATCCGAATTACGGATGTTAATAGATATGGCACCTAGTATATGCATATGATTGTTTATGATATCTGATATATGGATATGATTGTTTATGATATCTGAATTACGGATGTTAATAGCTATGACACCTAGTATATGCATATGATTGTTTATGATATCCGGTATATGGATATGATTATTTATGATATCCAAATTACGGATGTTAATAGATATGACACCTAGTATATGCATATGATTGTTTATGATATTCGGTCTATGAATATGATTGTTTATGATATCCGAATTACGGATGTTAATAGGTATGTCACCTAGTATATGCATATGATTGTTCCGATATATGCATATGATTGTTTATGATATCCGAATTAAGGATGTTAATATATATGGCACCTAATGTATGCGTATAGTTGTCTATGACATCGGGTAAATAGATTGTTGTGACATCCAGTATATGGATATGAGTGCCTCATATTTCTTCATGTATGAACACACAGTTATAATTGGATATTATCATGAGTAGTGTGTGATATCATATGTATATTAGAGTAGGTACAATATTGAACTGTAACTAATCTGGTGAGTAAGATTAGGCTCTCTAAGAGTTATGCTGTGATTAGGCTCTCCAAGAGTTGTGTTGTGACCATGATTATATATGAAATACGAACAATATATGAAATACGAACATGTTACAAAGGAAAAACATGAGAGGTAATTATAAGAGACTAACGAGTAAGTCAAGTATTGCAAAATCATTGAGATTGTATGTTAATAAAATATTGGTCACATGTACCCAGAAGAATATATATAGAAAGTATCAGATAATAAAAGGAATCTACGATTCATAAGCTGCAGTATCAACCATAAGTAGAAAGTATCGAAACTGATTTTTGACTTTGCTCAACTGCATAATACCTGAAGTACAATGGTAGTATAATACAAATTTTATTTTAACTGATTTCACTTACTGAGCTGTTAAGCTCATCCCATCACAGATTGATATTTTAGGTCCCGACAAGGCGAAGGTCCGGCTTTGAGCTGAAAGGATGTCCTCCTGAGTCATTGCATATATCTTATGGTAGAATGTGATTCCCTTTTTGTAAACTCTAATCTTATTAGTAATTGTGAGTTAGTGCTAGTGGCAGTAGATAGTGTTACATTTTGATAGATGGGAATAAATATGACGATATGTAGTCTGTATATTGAGTTGAACTGAGAAATGGTTTGGGTTAGAACATATATATCAAGGAGAGAAATTCTTATGTATATGTTAATTGATTTACTTTGAGATGAATTATATGATGAAATATTGAAATTTATAAGTAGGCTGATGTTAGCCGAAATCTAAATTATTGTATTAAGATAGAGTCTATATTTCAGAGAAGATGCTGCCGAAATATCTTGAGTATATTTTGATTAACGAGCGATAAGGTTGATGATTATAAATTTTAAAGTAATTAAACTTAGGACCGTTACAGTATTCCCAAGAGCTTGAATTTCAAATTCTAAAGTTTTCCACACAAGCTTGAGTCATCATCTCTATCGACTCTATAAAGCCTTGTTTTGTGAGAAGTTCAATGTTTGTGGTCAAGAAGAGATCACTGAATATTTCAACCTTATTCTACAACTTATTGGAGCTTGCGACGTCGGAGTGAGCTTGAGGACTCTTATATTGTGTTTTTGTGGGAAAAAGTGAGAGAACTTGTAGGTGATGCGGTACCGAATTGCGGGGTCATGCTAGTGAAAATTTGCGGTGAAGTTAGGGACGTAGAGTAAGTTGCTTGAATCTCAAAATAATTCTCCCATTGTTTAGGATTTCTTTATTTTCTCTCAACTCTACTCTACTAACTTGTATTTATATATATATATATATATATATATATATATATATATATATATATATATATAGAGAGAGAGAGAGAGAGAGAGAGAGAGAGAGAGAGAGACTTGTGTCCTTCCAAAAAGATTTGAGCCCAAATTCTTCCACCTCAAATACAACCCTCTTACATTCAAATATAAGATCCACTCCGTTGAAATTAATTTATAATGTTTTAAGTATTTATAAACCAAAAATCAAATGTTTTGAATACTTTTTGCTCATGCATCAAGTAAAAAAAACGGACGGCCTAAATAGTGAGTTGGTTAGTTTAACGGTGTAAAACATTTGAAACCTAACAAAAATTGATTTGTAAGGGGTTTAAATGTTTAGATCATAATCAAATGGCCGGGTCGAGAGTTTGTATGTCTAAAGACAGCTCTAACAAACTCATTATTTTTGGCCGTCCATTTTGCGCTACTTGATGGATGGGCAAAAGTATTCAAAACACTTAATTTTTGATTTATTGTAACGCCCCGATCCCGGCGGGTACGGAGACGTTACTGCAACGTATATACGCAGGTTAGAAATGCCCTCATGTATATACGCTAAGCATCAGTACAGGTAAGAATCAGAGTACGGAAGCAAATGGTGCATTATACATTCCAACACATGAGTACAATTACAAGTTTTCACCAGAGGTGACAAATATTACAATAATATTACATCACCAACATGGCGTAAATGCGAGAATACAAAGGATGTACAAGTATGAACAGTACAAAAGGCACTCACGAGTTTACAAAAGGAAAACTCGAGAGGCACACAGGGGGCCTGGAAGGATAGAACTTCAGATGGTCGACTGGAGATCCATGCTACCGCTGCGCCACTCTGATTAACAACTGGGGGAATCCACACGCTCCAAGCTCCATGACCTGGACATGAGAATCTAGGGGAGTCAGATAGAACTCCCCAGGCGAGTGGTGATACAAAAGCCAGATGGCGTGCTGAGATAAGTACAAGTGTATCGATAAAACCGAATCATAATCATGCATTGAAAACCGTGTCATGAGCATAAGCATGTATAATCGGGTAGATATATAACAAGTGATATCAAGCAGGAACTACTCATGGAATGATAAGATAGGAGCAGTAGACTGATGGAATGGAACATGGGTAATAAAACAGGATATGAGTAGCTAATATGATAATAATCATAAAACCGGAAATCCAATGTAAAACCCGATGGAAGCAAACTCGGCAAAGCATACAACGGATCCATGGTTGGCATCTTTTATTATTATTATTATTACTCATCTTACCCTGATGTCTAGATATATGAACTAGCGTCCCAACACACATATATCCACATCTGAGTAAAGCAAGATTGTTATTGAAAACCAACGGGGGTATCAACGAACAATGTTTACAGTGGGTCCCGTGCATACCCGGGACCACGGCCCAGGATGTTCTGTTGCTTGGTGACGGAACCTACCGCAAGGCGATTCAGGAGGGTCTTATGGATGCCCTTATCAAGATGGTACCAGGAAGGAGGGAGCCAGCTCTCCCCTCGGTCCCCTGGAGGCCCACAGGTCAGACCGGAAGTTTTAGTTGCACAACATGCCTAATACCACTGTAAACACGAACATATATTGATAGCCGCAAGTTTCCCCCGACCCGATGTAAGTTGTCTCATTTTACGATTTATTAGGTAGTTATCAAATTTACGGGAATAGCAGGTACCAGACATGATCAGGAATTCAGGAGTACAGGTCACTGTATATAATACAGGATAACAGGTCACTGTATATAATACAGGATAACAGGTCACTGTATATAATACAGGATAATAAGACAGGATTCAAGTCACTGCATGTAATGCAGGATAACAAGTGTAGTATTCCCGTAAATGAGATAACCACAGGTCAAGTATATCATGCCGGGTGTCAAGTGATAGCATGACAGGAGGATGATATTTGGCAGGTGACCAATCATGTCAAGAGATTGATATTAGTCCGGTGGCAAGTCATGTCATAACAAGGGGCCTTGCCAAGTAGTAGCAGGTCTGGTGTCAGGTGATAACACATCAGGTGTTAACATATCAGGTGAATACATGACATGTGATAGAATAGTAGCTGAGCATAATCGAGCGGAGCTGAGCAGGCTGGAGTGTACAGACAGCAAACAGTATTTAACACTGGAGCGTCTGGCAAGGTTACCGGGACAACTCGGCTTAAGGTGCGAGTAGGAATTCCGGCAGCATCTCACCTAGACGAATCTAGTGGTAAAGCGCTGAACGCTGATCATGATGACCAGGCGGAGCTGAACAAGCTGGAGGCACAGGCGGCGAACAGGGTTTAGACACTAATGCGCTTGGCGAGATTACTGGGACGACTCGGTTTAAAATACGAGTAGCAAATCCGACAGCATCTCGCCTAGACGAATTTAGTGAATAAAGCACTGAGCGCTAAGTATGCACGGAGTTGAGAAACCTGACGGTCCCAATCACTTCTCTTTCGAGATAGTGAGAGACCGGAGGCTGAAGAGCTGAGAGACCTGACGGTCCCAATCACTTCCCTTTCGAGATAGTGAGAGACCGGAGGCTGAATGGCCCGGAGGCGGTGTTCTATCCTATTACAAGCATTCATCACAGAGCAATACATGTCCAGTCATTGGCACTCGGCCATACACAAATACAGGGACTCAGCCCAATACAAAATACATTTAAATATGGAATAAAATACATGTCGACCCGACAAAGCAAGGAAACCCAAATGGAGGCGAGAGCGAGGACACTCGCCTAAATCTCCGGAAGAACCGAAAACTCTGAAATCCATGGAACTCGTGCACGCGCCATAAATATAATAAGTGAAGAGGAGAGAGAAAAGTTAGAGAGAGAAAGAGAGAGGAAAACTAGAGAGAAGTATATGGAAGGAGAGAGTGCACAGGGAGACGCGGGTTTTGAGAGTGAGACGCGGGAGTCGCAGACGCGGGAGTCACAGACGCGGGAATCGCATCGCAAAGGTGTCACAAACGCGGGGTTCGAGACCGCCACAAACGCGGGTTCGAGACCCGCGTTCAAGTCAGGACACGAGAAGAACGCGGACGCGGTCATGGGTTCCGCGTCGCGTTAGCATGAGAAGAACACAGACGCGGGTATTAGCTCGCGTCGTGCAAACATGAAAGGGACACAGACGCGGGCATGGACTCCGCGTTGCGTCGGTACAAGAACGCGAAGGCCGCGTTAAACAGATGCCAAAAACGCGAAGATCCGCGTTAAGGCGTTGCCTGGACGCGGGGGTGAGATCCGCGTCAGTAATATACAGAGAGGAGAAGGGAGAGAGAAAGGGAAAGGTGCTTGCTTTGGTGGTGGTGTTATTTGGTGGAGGAGTTGGATTTTGATGGAGTAATGAAAAAGAAGGTGAAGGAAGTGATGTTTGGAGGTTGAAGTAGTGGAGATGGAGGTGGTGTTGTGACGGTGAAAGTGATGGTGGAAGTGAAGATGGTGGTGAAAAATAGTAGAGGTGATGGTGATGTTAGTTGTTGTCGTTGTAATCGTCACCGTAATGATTACCGGAATAATCGCGAACGATTACCGGAATAATCATCGGAGATATTACCGACGAAGAAGAGCTCGGCCCCAATCCAAAGGAGGTGGCCGGCTCTTGATGTGGTGATGGGGTGGTGGTTTTGTGGAGGGTTTTGATAGTGGTGGTATTTTTGGAGAAGGTAAAGGAGAAGGTGAAGGCTTTGGTGGAGTTGTTGAAGTTGTGGTGCTTAAATGGAGATGGAGGAGGAAGAAGATGAAGGTAGGAAGTTGGAAAAGTTGTAGTAGTTGTTGTTGTGGTGGAGATGAAGGAGGAGTTGGTGGTGGTTAAGGTGTTGGTGAAGAGAAAATGAAATGGAAAGAAGAAGGAAAGGTTTATATAGGATTTGGAATTGTGAAGGTGATGTAAAAATGTAAAAGAGAGGGGTTATTTGTAAAATGGAGGGGTTAGGTGGCTCTTTGGCCGGCCATGGTGATGGGAGAGGAGTTGGATATTTTGGAGAAGATATTTTTGGAGGAGGAGATTTTTTTGGAGGAAAGATGTAGAAGATAATGGAAGAATGGAGAAGTTTGTAGAATTTGGTGGAAGGAAAAGGAAGGAAAGAAAAAGGAAAAAGGAAAAGAAATTAAAAAAGGAAGATATTCTCTTGAAAGAAAAAGTGAAAATAATTAGAGTAGCGGATTCCCGGGATTCAGTTGCGGATGCGGAAAACTTTCGGAAAAATACCGAAATCGTCTGAAAATCAAGTATCTCGGAACGACCCGCAAAAATTCTCAAAAATCAAGAATATTATTATAAGAATCATGGTGAAATCTATTTCAAGAAATTCTTTATATTTTTTAAATTAAAAATACTGAAATCGGCCGCCAATATCGGTCGATACCAAATCTGGCAGAAATCTGATAAATTCTGAAAATGCCCAAAAAATGAATTAAGATAGTAAATATTATTCTAAGCAAATATGAAAAAGCGGTTTCTCAAAATTTGACTCCATTTGTAAATTAAAAATTCAGGAATCGGTCAGCGGTGCTGGTCGACACCGGTTTTGAAGATTTTCCATTTAATTCAGGAAAATTCCAGAAAATCTTAGAAAATCTAGAATATTGGAAAATGATGTTTGAAACTGAAATCGGTCAAATCTGAATACCGGAAAGACCAAATTGAGTAAGACACTAGGATCGGGTCCCTGGTTCAGAGAAGAGCAAACTCTGAGTCCACGAATCCGGATCCAAGACAAAACGATCATATAAATAATTCATAATACAAAATAAATACAGGAAGTAAATCGAAAAATACGATCAAAAAATCTGAATACGCAACTAAGTACGTATTCTGGGAGCGGGGTGTTACATTTATGCATACTTGAAATAATGTAAATCAACTTCAATGGAGTGGATCTTGTATTCGAATGTCAGAGGGTTGTATTTGAGGTGGAAGGATTTAGGCTTAAATCTTTTGAAAGGATGCAAGTCTCTCTCTCTCTCTCTCTGTGCGTGTGTGTATCCTTCTAAAAGGATTTGAGGCCGAATCCTTCCCACTCAAATATCAACATCCAACATTTGAATACAAGATCTACTCCTTTAAAGTTAATATATATTATTTCAAGTTTCTATAAAGCAAAAATTAAGTGTTTTAAATACTTTTTACCTATGCATCAAGTTGGGGAGAAACGGACAACCTAAATAGTGAGAAGGTTAGTTTAACTATGTAGAACATTTGACTTAAAAGAAATTGGTTTGTATTGGGTTTTTAAATGTTTAGATCGTAATCAAATGTCCGGATTGAAAATTTGTATGTCTAAAGACATGGATCTAAGCAACTTACTACTTTCGGCTATCGGTTTTGTGCCGCTTGATGGCTAGGCAAAAAGTATTCAAAACATTTGATTTTTGGTTTATAGATACTTGAAATAATATAGATCAACTTCAACGGAGTGGATCTTGTATTCGAATGTCGGAGGGTTGTATTTGAGTTGGAAGGATTTGGGCTTAAATCATTTTGGAAGGACACAAGTATCTCTCTCTCTCTACACACACACACACACATACACACACACACATTTATACACACACACGCACACACGCACACACACATATATATATGGGTTAGACTACAAAATTTATGTTTATTTTGGGTCATACTCTTAACGGTTTGTTTTTCATGCTCCGACATGAAGTTGACCTGCATTATTTGAAGTCTCTAAAACCTAAAATCATGTCATTTGAATACTTTTACTTATACATCGAGTGGGCATAAAACGAACGGCCGAAAGTAGTGAGTTGTTTAATTTAACGGTGTATAGTATTTGAAATCTAACAAAAATTAGTTTTGATGGTTTTTAAGTGTTTAGATCATAATGAAATGATCGGATCGAGAATTTATATGTCTAAAGACGTAAATCTAAGAAAAATACTATTTTTGGCTGTCCATTTTTTCGCCCACTTGATGGATAAGCAAAAAGTATTCAAATGACATGATTTTTTATTTTTAGATACTTCAAATAAATGTAAGTCAATTTCAACAGAGAGGCTTTTGCATTTGAATGCCAGAGCATGAAATTTGAACTGTTTAGAGTTAGACTAAAAAAATAAACGTTTATTTTGTAGTCCAACTCTCTTTCTCTCTCTCTATACACACACTTGTGTTCTTCCAAAAGAATTTGAGCCAGGATCCTTTCCACTCAAATTCAACTCTCCGACATTCGAATACAAGATCCACTCCATTGAAGTTGATTATATTATTTCAAGTAATTATATACCAAAAATCAAGTGTTTTTAATACTTTTTGCTCATCCATCAAGCGACGCAAAATGAATGGCCGAAAGTAGTGAATTGGTTAGATTTATATCTTTAGACATAAAAATTCTCGATCCGACCATTTCATTATCATCTAACCATTTAAAAACCCCTACAAACCAATTTTTGTTAGATTTCAAATGTTCTACACCGTTAAACTAACCAACTTACTATTTAGGCTGTCCGTTTTTTCCTACTTGATGGATGGGCAAAAAATATTAAAAACACTTGATTTTTAGTTTATAGATACTTGAAATAATATATCGACTTCAATGGATTGGATCTTGTATTCGAATGTCGGAGGGTTGTATTTGAGTCGGAAGGATACGGGCTCAAATCCTTTTGGTAGGACAAATATATACATATACATATACATATACATATACATACACAAACACACACACACACACACACACACATACATATACACATATATATACATATACATACACACACACACATACATATGCTCATAATTATCTATCTTTTATAGTTGATATAGTTTGTATGCTTGCACTTATTTGAATCAAAAAAGCTATTAAAGCATTTTAACTCTTAATTAAGAGGGATCTTAAAGAGAAGTTGTAGAACACTTTACAGGGAATTCAGCTTCACTTCTTGGTTACTATTTATGAAATAGTTTTTAGTAGTTAAAGTTTCAAATTTCGTATTTGATTAGCACTTCACCTATCCCTCTTCTAGGTGATTTCATATCATGGGCGTGTTTGTTTCGCCGCAAAACGCCGCAAAACGCAAGCCGTAAAACTTCTTTTCCATTTTCCGTTGTTTGTTTCGCTGAAAAACAAGTTGCAAAATGCAACTCTTCTTTTCCCACTTGCAGTTGCTACAGTTAAATTTGTGGTCATGTAAATCTCACTTTTACATTCATATTTTCCCACTTGCAGTTGCTACAGTTAATTATGTGGTCATGTAACTCTCACTTGTAGTACACTTATAGTTCAAAACAGTTACTTGATAATCAATATATAATTTAATATTATTAAATATTTAATATTTTAAATAGTGTTCAATTTCTTATTTAATTATTTTATATTTTTAATCTTTAATTTTTTTATTGTTTTTAATATTGTTTTAATATTTAATATTTAATATTTTAATTTAATATTTTATTTAATACTTTATTATTTTATTAATACTTATTCCATTTTTTATTATTTTATTTAGAGTTAATATTTTATTAATATAACAATATTATACTTTACTATATATTTAATTATTTATTTTTTAATATAAAAATTACTTTATTAATATCATAATATATTTTATTATTATATTAATATTTTATTATGTTAATATTTTATTATGTTAATATTGTAATAATAATTCAGTATAATAATACTATAATGATAATTTATTATTAAATTATAATTATATTTTACTTTGTTAATTTTATATTTCTATAATATTACAATAATATTATAATAAAATTTATATTACAATTTTAAAGTATTTTTAATATTATAATATTATAACTATATTTTATTATTTTTGTAAGATTTTTTAATATTTATATTTTATTAGTATTCTTAAAATTTTATTAATGTTCTTTAGATTTTTTTAAAATTTTATATTATTTATTTAGTTAATATTTTAGTAATATTTTACTATTTATACTAATATTTTATTAATATTATTGTTATAAATAAAATATTAAGATTATTAATTTTTTATCTCAAATTTATTAATACAATTTAATTTGCAATAGTAGATTTAATTTAATAGTATTTATAATATTTAAATTATTGCTACAGTTAATTTTGTGGTCAACTTTTCCACTTACACTTTTACATTACCAACCAAACACCGTAAAACACAATATACTTTACCATTTACACTTTCACTTTATCAACCAAACACCGTAAAATACAATATACTTTTCCATTTACACTTCACTTTATCAACCAAACACCGTAAAATACAATATACTTTTCCATTTACACTTCACTTTATCAACCAAACACCGTAAAACACAATATATTTTCTCTGCTACAGTTCACTTTTTCCATTCTCATTTTACGACTTACGACTTGCGACGTTTTGCAACGAAACAAACATGCCCATAGTCCAATTT
Organism: Agave tequilana; assembly: GCA_038442645.1. Lineage (NCBI taxonomy): Eukaryota > Viridiplantae > Streptophyta > Magnoliopsida > Asparagales > Asparagaceae > Agave > Agave tequilana. Next base: position 71,529 of record JAVJIF010010242.1, read on the forward strand.
AAGAATTTTTCAAGTCTAAAATGAGATTACTGAAAGTGGGTATTGTTTAAGAATAAAAAATGAGTTGTTGAAACTAACATTTGGAGGCCCTCAAACCTTGTAATATTGAGGTGATTAAAACTCCACTTTTAATAGATTTTTCATTTCAACTTAAATGTAACACTGATTTTAGAAGCTGAGGTTTGCATGATCTCAAACCGTAGTTTACGTAAATGTAGTCCCAATTTTCAAAAATTATGTTGCCAAACGAGGCCTAAGAAGCACCGCAAAACAACTCTTTCCATCTTATTTAAAACTTAGAATCCCAATCTTGTGAACCAGCCATCACTTTTATATATCTTATATAAAGCATTTATTAAGATACTTAAGTAAAAGATTATGGTTCAAATATTTCTCATGCAGTGGAGACAACCTTTGTTCAAAAAGATTAAAAAAAGTCTTTGTTCAAAAAAGATTAAAAAAAAAGTAACTTATGTAGAATTAAGTATGGATAATTTTTTTAAAAAAATGCTATTTTTTAAAAATACTTATAAAAACTGACTTCTTTTCAAAATAATTCTCAAAACTGACTTCTGACACGTCGTGTCGGCCAAAAGTTAACTAGGGTGCCAGCATGGTGTGTCGCGCTGTTGGAGAGGTTCTCATAGAAGTATGGCCTTATCAAGACCGCACTTCACCACCCAAGACCACACTTCATTCCCTTCAATTTAAGATAAAAATGATGAAAACGAGATCTTTTTTTTTTTTTTTTGAATTGAAGGGAATGAAAGTGCTTTCAACTTTTTTTTTAAAAAAAATGATTTTGAAAAACTTTGATTTTAAAAGTGCGATTTTATCAAAGCCGTACTTAAAAAAACAACCTTTTTCCAAAGTGTGTTTTGAGAAGGCCACACTTCTGTGAGAACATCTCTGACAGCACGACACGTCACACTGGCGCTCCGGTCGACTGTTGACCGACGTTGACCGACCTGACGTGTAAGAGGTTGATTTTTAAAATTATTTTCAAGATAAGTTTGTTTCTATAATTATTTTAAAAATAAGATTAATTCAAAAAATTATCCAATTAAGTATTCTTTGTCTTTTATCTTTAAAAGAATTGCCCCGGCGTGATCTTAAATTTTATGAAGCTATATAGGGGGGAAATACTAATGGAATGTTTAGTGGGGTATACATGTTAATATCCTAGCTCCAACTTTGGTATACATGCTAATATCCTAGCTCCAACTTTGGTATACATGCTTTTTTTTTCTTATTTAGTTTCGGATCGGTTGTGCTTTTATATTATTTTTCCTTTTGCACATGCGTATGTAGGTGGGTTTTCATTAAACCTTATTAATGAAATGCGTGAGATTTTAATCTAAAAAAATTTTGACAACTTAGGGTTTGTTTGTTTCCCTCTTCCTTTTATAAAATTTACAATGCTCTGTCACATCAGTCATATTTCAAACTTCTTATTTGGTTTTTAAGAGGGGAAAAAAGGGAAAACTCATGATGAGGCCCACCAAAAATTGTTATGGCTGGCGTTTTTGTTTCCACCCGTTTTTTTCCGCGATGGAAAGAAAATCAATGTGAAAGCTGATATTGTGAGCCTCACATTAAAGCTTTCTCATAAAAGCTGAATTGTTGTCCACTGAAAATTTTGCTTGCCTTTTTGCGGGCAAACAGCCCCTTAAAAAAAAAAAACATGTAATCCATACAATCTCCCTACAAGGCTATATCTGCCATTAACCCCAAAACCCGGATTCCAAATTTGGCAGCAATTTTACAATTCCTACCCAACTCATGGCTATATTTTAATCTCATTAAACCCCCTAAAAATTACTAGCAAACGGGTCCCCCACTTGTTAAGCATCGTAAGCCGTTGGATGAGATAACCACCAAGCCCAGCGAGATGACATGGGCTAAAGGACAAAAGAGAAATAAACCAGGGAGTTTTTAGAAAGTGTTACAACATTTATAATCGGGCCGCCCAACTGTTCGATCCGCGGCAGAATCTCTCTGTCCTTTTCTGACAAAAAAACTGCAAAACCTTTGAATTTTGCCAGCTCGCGGGAGGCGCAGAACGGAGCGTATTTTTAGCAATAGGGGGTGAAAGAAAATTTTGCTCTTTAATTTTATTTAAAAAAACATCCTTATTTTTGTCCATTACTGCCCCCACGTGTGGGCGACGGTGGTCCCGTGCAGTGCACGGAATTAATCTGTTCGGAGTCTGGACTTGCAACTTGAGAGGAGCAAAGGTCACTCCACTTGTACTCTAATGCTTTGATGTCCCCAACTGCCTCAAGATATCAAGATTTGATGCCCCTCAACGACCACAAGATGACAAGATTAATCTCATGATCTAAAATCCAAGGAGATGCCCACTTGCTTGGTACTACGAAACCTATATGTGAGGGAAATGTGTCAGAGAAAAATCGTATTCTTTGTCCATGAACAATGGTATCAAGTTGTATTATTTTTTTTTTTAGAATTTTATTTGGAGATAGACTTGCGCATGACAGAAGGATTCGAGGCCGAATTTTTACATCTCATATACAATCATACATCATCCGAATGTAAGATCCATTTCGTTGAAGTTGACCTACATTATTTCAAGTAACTTAAAAATAAAAAATCACGTATTTTGAATATCTTTTGTCCGTCTATCTAGCAGGCGCAAAATGGATGATCGAAAATAGCATATTATTTAATTCCACATCTTTAGACATAAAAATTCTCTATCCGATCATTTCAATATGATCTAAACAATTAAAACTCTCACATTCCAATTTTTGTTAGATTTTAAATATTCTGTACCGTTAAACTAATCAACTCACTATTTCGATCGTTTATTTTTTGCTCGCTCAATGAATGGATAAAAATTATTCAAAACACATAATTTTTTGTTTTTAATTACTTGAAATAATAATGTAGATCAATTTCAACATAGTGCATCTTGCATTTAGATATCGCAAAGTTGTATTTGAGAGGAAAAGAATCGACTTTAAATTTTTTTCAGAATTACACAAGTCTTTCTCTTTTATTTGCGTCAAAAAGAGACGGGCCGAAAGAGAGGCGTCAGGCCGACGGGACGAAAGCCTAATTTAATTTGTGTGCATTGTGCTGAAAATAGCCCGGCCAAAATAAGCATATCGGTTCAGAAGAGAGGCGACAAGGCCACCGGTGAAGGCATAAAGTATGCAAGTTTGTTGGCTTCAGAAAAATCTTTGGAGGCCAAGATCGATCAGTTGCGCGCAATCATGTGTCATGGTGCAACCGACGTGTGATATCCTATTCACCAAACACAGACTAATTATCAGGAATGTAGTCTTTTTGGGCATCTGTTGCGGCCTCTGCAGATCCAATGTCAAAATCAGAGTTGGCGAGAACAATCACGAAAGCAAAAATAGAAAATAAAAATAATTTTAACGAGGTTCGACAAATTACTAACGTTTTCGGGGAAGAAGAGAGATCTTATTAATCAAATCATCAATACAAGTTACAAATAGAGTAACTAAACTCTCAATATATAGCCTCAGAGAAAGTCAATAAAAGAAAACCCAATCAGATCAAGAATCTTCTTTAAAAGGAAACTAGAATTGCATTCAAACTGTCAAATACAACTCGCGGTGTGTGAACTTTCCAAGCTGCCCTTGACATATGTCCACTCTATTTGATTTGCTTCTCCGCTCGGAGTGAGAACGACTTTCGGACTGCCTCTCCAAACTGATACCCCGAGTTGTCTTGTTCTTAACTCTGGAGTGACACTGAGTTACCTCTAGGAGTGACTTCGAGATGCCTCTCCGATAGTGAAACTCTAATCTCACACAAACGCTCATACTCGGAGTTTTTCGCTCTCGCTCCGTGATCTGTAGAGGGGACTTCTTATAGAAATTTTGGTAGGGCGACAAATCATCCTCTTGTGCATTGCTCGGGTCCTGCGACGACTATGCGACTGTCTAGAACAGTGGATGGGCTGATCTTCTGCAACATCTCTGGGTGATCTTCACACATCAAATTAGTTGAGTTAAAAGACTGAATTTTTTAGATCTACTCCCACAGCATCTTCGTTCTGAATAGTGAGAATTGAAATCAGAATCACTTGATTGATTGAATAATTTCTTGGCCATCACTTGATCGAAATCTATGTTTCTTTTTTTTGATTTTTCTGATGGATCCCCACCTCTTGATCTCAAAATATCGTGAGGCAGATCACATGATCACACACTATGAACAAATAACAAACATAAGAAGGCATCAAGATTTACAGGATTTGGCCATCCAATCTTGATAGGAAAAATTCACTATGGGCGAAGGAATACAAGAATTATAAGAGAAAATCAATTGCCTCTCTAAATCACTCACCATCTCCTCCTCTCATAGCTCTCATCTTTCTATCTTTTCCAAAGTCACCTCTTACAACAATAGTCAGGAGCAACACAAAATTGATTGCAATGTAGCCAAGAAAATATTGAGAAAATAAAGAGAAAATGAAAGGGGGACACATTCTACATGATCGACCTATTCCCATAGGCGGAGGAGGAGGAGAATTCACTATAACTAATCTAAGATATACAAAATATGGAGAGCTCTCAAGAAATATGAGAGAGAGAGAGAGAGAGAGAGAGAGAGAGAGAGAGAGAGAGAGATTCATATTGTAAAGATATTCTAAAATAAAGAGAATTGACCTTTATTTATAGATTTCTATGAGGCTCTGCAACGTATATAACTTGCCAACCAATTTGGCCGTGGACATAGATATGAGAATCTTTGGAGACTTCCAAGTAACTATTTTTTTTTTATTTTTACTTTGTAACTGAAACCAATTAAATTTAGGGTTGCTCGAGAGATGAGAGTAAACCTATAATCTGAAACGTGTCAAATGCCTGAAAGAGTTGTGATGCTACCATCATATGCACAAATATGTGTTGTTCCTCACCCAACTACTTTACATAGCACAGAATTATCCATCAAAGTAACTCCGCTTTGAAGGTACCTGTGGAGAACAGTTTCCTATCGGAACGTATATGCTATGAACATCCAGAGTCAAGTACCCGCTTATTTTTATGACAGACTGAGCCATGAATAACCGATAAAACACAATCATCTTCTTTCTGAAACACAACTGCGTTACTGTATATTTTACTGACTTTCTGATTTTTTTGTTTGTTTCTTAACGTAATGCGGTTTGATGTGCCCCTTTTCTCTACAATAGCTGCAAACTTCATGCTTCAAGTTTATGCTTAATCCTTATCACTCAAATGGGAACTGTGGATCCACTAGATTTTGTGCCAACTCCACTTGCATTTTGAATGCAACAGCCCGGTTAAAATCTATCCTGTTGCACACCCAATATTCAGTCAATCAACCACCAAGACCCGGCACCGTTCAACTGGAGATATGGATCATCAACAACTTGTCCCAATGAGAGCCCATAAAGTTTTGGGTTTTTTCTTTTTTTTTTTTTGTGTGTGTGTGTGTGTGGTTGGGGGGGGGGGGGGGGGGGGGGTGGGGGTGTGGCTTGAGAGAGAGAGAGAGAGTAAGTACCTCTTTGCATTAATAATGAATCAATTAATCACTAAGAGGTTTTTTAATTAATAAATGTCAACTTTACCAGTTTCAAATCCTGAAATCATTAAGATTTTAGTCATAAGTAAATCTAATCCCCTATGGACCCAACTTGGTAAGACTCTATCTAAACTCAGACCTATATATAAATAGTTCTGAACTCGAATCTGGGCACAACCTGGAGGCTAAAACTCCACTCCTTCAATGCAGTCAAACATATGCATTTTACAGATTGAACTATGCAAAAAATTTCACCGTCTTTACAGCCATCATTGATTTTCTAATATTGAACATGTCAACAAAATATCACTACAGGTTCATTAATAGTGTTTGGTGCTAAGGAAAGAAGAGTTTTGCATACAAGAGCTCATTCCAGGTATCCTGGAGTCCAGGCAAACACCAGTGCACACAATCGGCGTAGCTCCTGGGGTTTGCTAGCTGCTCTTCAGTCAGCTTGTCCCACTGCTTCTTGTATATAGCGGTGTGAGCATCCTTTCGGTACTCAGAGAGCTGCGTGATGTTGAGAAGGGTGAAGGGGACCTTCGATTTGCTGAGCACTTGCTTGACCACTTGCATTATGTTTTTCCTCGAACCCCCACCCCAGTACGTTGGATCCTCTATTGGAGTCGTCTCGTTGAAGCAATTGCCACCGAGCTCCCCTCCCCACTCCTTGCTCCTGCAAAACAATCCGTATTAATTTGGTTAATTTCTTCAAAAAATTTACGCATTCTTGAGTTTCTGTTCAAAAAATCCTCATTCAAATGATTGAAGACACAATGAGGTACTCGTATAATTGGAACAAAAATATCATGATGCATGATGCCACATTGAAGTATGCTGATTTATGCATCAATCTTGTGCAAAACTAGTAGTTAACAAAATTATCATTCAGCCCAAATCTAGCTAATTGAGATATATATGATAAGACAATTCTTCCCTCTGGTTTGCACAATTAGACGTTAAAATTGAGATGGGATTTAGACTTTATATATGAAAGAAAAATGCTCACTTCTCATGGGTAGGCGACATGGTTGTGAAGAAGACTCTGGTCTTGTTAGGATCCATGTTCTTCTCCACCCATCTCACCATTCTCGTCAAGGCCAGTCGGTATGCATCATTGGTCTCCATCAGCTCGATATTCTTCATGTCACCAGTGAAAGGTCCTGTCCTGGATTTATTTCACCGCAAACCAATTATGTTATGACCTACTAACAAAATACACAAGTAGCTAGAATGCTGACCCTATTGAAGTATAAAAGTGTGAAAAGAATTTTAGAAAGTTTAGCAATTTAAAGTTTCATGTGGTATAAGTTCAGGTAATGAACTTGGGAAGAAAATTACAGGATCTTCATCGGCACACCAGTCATCCACCAAAGGTAAGTGCTGAAGACTATAATGTCAGCCCCTTTCCAGTGTCGACCATGCTTGTGAATGGATCTGCCTCGAACAATTCTATCTGTCATTCGGTGCACAATTGCATTGTCGGAGTTTGATTCAACGAGGAAAGGAGCCCAATAGTACTCGATTGTAGCATTATAGTCCTACACTCATACCCAAGTCATTAGTTATGATATACTCTTCTGATTCATATTGCATACATAGCCCCTTGAACACTGAACAATATGCAAATGTTGAAATTTTTTGTAAGTGCAAGAGAGAAACTATAGAGAGGTAAATATGGTAGAAAAAGAAATGAGAGAAGAACTTCAAGTCTTTTTAGAAGGAAAAAAAGAATGGTTACCATTGCGCTGAAAATGGTGAGGGAATCAACGGTTTTAATGGATTTACGATTCTTGGGGATGGCACGATGTAGGAGACACACCATGGACACAAATTGACCTCGATTCAGAGAATCACCAGCGAACAACATCCGTTTCCCCCGAAGCATTTCAAGCATAAAGGTGGCATTGAAGCTGTCATTTGAGCACATATGACAAGATAAGAGGCAGTTGAGATTGCAGATATTGCTGAATACTATTGTATTACTATAATTAAGAAGAACGGTATTATGTCCCTCAAAAACAAGAACGGTATTATTAACACTATGGTGAAACTAGGCAGTTCAAGAATTCTCTGAGAATTTAATTTATTCTTTCAAATGACTTCTCATGAACCAATTTTACTAGTTATTGAAAGAATCTTTGAATCAAGTCTCTTCACATGCAGAGTGGAATAACGATATAAGTTTTCCTAATTAGTCTGTCGAGTTAGTTGGCTTGTTCTAAAAGATTATGAGTAGAAAAAACTAAGTACAACTGTAACAACTCAATGATTTGATCAGGTCAACTAAAGAAACTAGCCAGCTTTGAGTAACGACTTGCATATATATCATCACAAAAGGAAATACTTCAAACATATCAGCTCAAATTCAGATTAATTCTTTCAAAAATGCAATCATCACACAGTAACAATCTATTGACATCCAACAAGGTTCTGTTGTCATGACACCAAAATGTTGTCTTCAATATTCAAAAATGATTGTGCTATATATGATCATTGTTAATTACTTTGAACACCTACTTACCTGAACTTGTGACAATGATCACATTCCTGTTAATCTCACATTAAGGTGGCCCAATAACCTTGATTAATTAACATTGGATTCCTAATTAAAGTTAACTGATATTAAAGATGCCCATATTAAAGTTACATTTATATATAAGTTAATAATAACATGAGGTATAAAGGAACCATGATGGGTGGTTTTATCTCAGGGTTATTTTGGTAAATGTTAGACCCTCATCTCTCCTCCTGAAAAGAATATAACTTAGGCTCATTATTTTATGAGTATGAAAGAGAATTCCATCATAATTGCAAGGTTGTGAAAAGAAAAGGAGACAGAGAGAAGAAGGGTCTGCATTAGGATTCTTACAGGATTAAAGAGAAAGATCAGATCTTCATCCATCTACGTTCTCCTTCCACCTTTCAATGGCTTCAGGTATGGATTTAGTATTGTTTTAATTATGTATTTGATTTCTTGAGATGATTGATTCTAGATCCATGGCAATTTATCCGCATTAAAGTCTATTTAATTCTTACATTTGGTATCAGAGCCTGGGTTTTAGAATCAATACATCTTGGATTATGGATTATGGAAAATTAGGGTTTTTTGATTAACAGTTCATAAAATTAAATTTTTGATCTTTTAATTGTAGAATTTTAAGAGGATTTATTAACCCTAATGTTCTGTTCAATTTCATCTAATTGTACAATTAATTGGGATCAAATTTCAGGAATTATTAACCCTAATTTTTCCCTAATTAAATATTTCCGCCGGCAATCTGGAACTGCCCGCGATAACAGTTTTGTCGACTATTAGTCGACTAGCCCGAAACACTAGTCGACTAAGTATTTTTCCAAAAACTTAAGAACTCTCTATTTCGGTACAGGAGTCGACTAATTATGTTGAGTAGTCGACTAATAAAATGTATAGTCGACTAACTATTTTCCCAAGTCGACTAATAATTTAACCGAGAGTTGCCTTCCAACAGGAGTCGACTAATAAAATTTGTAGTCGACTAATAAAATATATAGTCGACTAGTAATATTGATATAGTCGACTAACCTTGCGTTGCCCTAGTCGACTAGACCTAAATGTATAGTCGACTTGACTTGACCCAAGTCGACTAGTCTTTCTTGTAGTCGACTAATGCTTGTTTGATTCAATCATAATGTATGTTACACATTTAAGTCATTGTGTTAATATTGATTGATGTTGGTCAAGTAATAGAATTGGAGTATTATAGTATTACTCAAATAAAAGATTAGAGAATATTATTGGTTAGTTTTGTATTCATAAGGCTTATTGATTTAGTAGTTGCCAAAGTGACCTATGTTAGTAAACCTTACGAATATACAACTACATAAAAGACTTGTCAATGTAGGTGACATTAAAGACAATAATACTCTCGATGGCGGTTCTAGTTAGGAGATTGAGACTGGCCCAAAGGAAAGTCTCTTTCAAATAATTAGGAACCGGGGTAGGGTAGTGTAATTTATGCAACTTAGTGGTGTAGAATTGGATACCCAAAGGTAACATGACTTACTGTCTAAGTAGCATAAATTATATTAGACCTACATAGGTGATAAAAGAGTCTCACCTAAAGAGTGAACACTAGATATGCTTAGGTTTCGCCCAAAGGAGAAATCAAAGTGATATCAATAGTTCATCTTAATTAAATTTAAAACTTTGTATTGATTCGTGGCCTAATGTGAGCTATGTCCTATTTTGTTTCAGTGAACGTTCCCACTTCCCTTCACACTCATGCAACTAGCATTCCAGTCCTGGATGGTACCAACTTTTCTGAGTGGTTTGAACATGTACAATTTACACTGGGTGTTCTGGACCTTGACATGGCCCTTTTAGTAGAGAAACCTGATGAAGTGACTGCTGAAAGTACAGCAGAACAGGCTAGCCATGCCAAAGCTTGGGAAAGGTCGAATAGACTCAGTCTCATATTCATCAAGATGACCATTGCCAATAACATCAAGACATCACTCCCACATACCACTAGTGCATCTGAACTTTTATCTGCTGTAAGAGACCGATTTAAGTCTGCAGATAAGTCATTAGCTGGCACCCTTATGGCTGAACTTACCACCATGAAATATGATGGTAGTAGAGGAGTTCAACAACACATTCTTAATATGACTGATAAGGCTGCGAAGTTAGGATCACTGGGAATGAAAGTGGATGAATCCTTCTTAGTACAGTTCATCCTCAACTCACTTCCCTCTCAGTTTGGGCCATTCAAGATCCACTATAATACTCATAAGGATAAGTGGAATCTGAATGAGCTGACTAGTATGTGTGTACAAGAGGAAGTGAGACTGAGGCAAGAAGGGCAGCACTCAGTGTTGGCAGTAACTCAAGGAGCTATCCATAAGAAAGGTAAATATGGAAGAGGTAAGAGGTTTCCATCAAAGAAAGGAAATGACCATGGGGAAAGCAGCCAAGGTCATAGAAAGGTTTTCACTGTCAAATGCTACTTCTGTGGCAGAAAAGGACATGTGAAGAAGGACTGCAACAAGAGTAAGGCTTGGTTCGAAAAGAAAGGTATGAATCTTTCTTTTGTATGTTATGAATCAAATCTTGCTGAAGTACCTTCTAATACTTGGTGGATTGACTCTGGAGCCACAACTCACATAACTAATTCAATGCAGGGATTCCTTACAACCCGGAAACCGAAGGAAAGTGAGAGATTTGTCTTTATGGGGAACCGTCTCAAAGTGGAGGTCGAGGCTGTTGGTACTTACCGACTACTCTTAGAGACGGGTCATCAGATGAATCTTGAGGATACTTTTTATGTACCTTCGATTTCTAGGAACTTAATGTCATTATCCAAATTAGATGTTATTGGATATTCTGTTTTATTCAGTTGTGGAAAACTCAGTTTAATGTTTAATTCAATGTCGGTTGGACATGGAATTTTATGTGATGGTTTATATAAAATTTCATTGAATGATGAGTTTGCACAATCTCTTTTATCTCTGCATTCGAATGTTGGAATTAAACGTGGCTTAATTAATGAAAAGTCCTCTATCTTGTGGCATAGGCGACTGGGGCATATCTCCAGGGATAGAATTGAAAGATTAGTGAAGAATGGAATTTTGGATAACCTAGACTTCACTGATTTTAGTGTGTGTGTGGATTGCATAAAAGGAAAGCAAACCAAACACACTAAGAAAGGTGCCACAAGAAGTAAAGAACTCCTTGAAATAATTCATACAGATATTTGCGGACCACTCTCCATTCCATGTTTTACGGGAGAGAGATATTTCATTACCTTTATAGATGATCTGTCACGTTATGGTTATGTATATCTAATTCATGAAAAGTCTCAGGCCGTTGACATCCTTGAGGTGTTCATTACAGAGGTCGAGAGACAATTAGATAGAAAAGTTAAAATCATAAGATCAGATCGAGGTGGTGAATTTTATGGTAGATATGATGAGTCAGGACAAAATCCTGGTCCATTTGCCAAATTTCTAGAAAAGCGTGGCATTTGTGCTCAATACACAATGCCAGGTACGCCTCAGCAGAATGGTGTTGCTGAAAGGCGAAACCGGACACTTATGGATATGGTTAGGAGCATGATGAGCTTCTCTATTGTACCCAATTCATTGTGGAATGAAGCCTTAAAGACTGCTATGTATATCTTGAACAGGGTTCCTAGTAAGGCAGTCCCAACAACTCCTTTCGAGTTGTGGACTGGTAGGAAACCTAGTTTAAGACATTTACATGTTTGGGGTTGTCCAGCAGAGGCTAGAATATATAATCCACAAGAAAAGAAATTAGACTCAAGAACAATATCTGGGTATTTCATTGGTTATCCAGAAAAGTCTAAGGGGTACAAATTTTATTGTCCTAACCATAGTACAAGAATAGTTGAAACTGGTAATGCCAGATTCCTTGAGAATGACAAAATTAATGGGAGTGATGAACCAAGAAAGGTAGATCTTGAGGAGGTAAGGGTAAATATCCCAATACCCTTTCCTTCAAGAGAAATTGTTGTCCCTCAACTTGATCATCAAGCTGAGATATCAGAACAACATAATAATGTTGGTTCACCACTCCATGAGGATATTGCCATTGAAAATATTGTAGAACCACCACAACCGGCAGCTTTGAGAAGATCTCAAAGGGAAAGAAGATCTGCCATTTCAGATGATTATGTGGTGTATCTACAGGAATCTAATTATGATATTGGGATAAATAAAGATCCAGTTTCATTTTCACAAGCCATAGAATGCAATGATTCTAGTAAATGGGTTGATGCTATGAATGAAGAGTTGAAATCTATGGACCAAAATAAAGTCTGGGATCTCGTCGAATTGCCTAATAACTGTAAGAAAGTCGGGTGTAAATGGGTCTTTAAGACCAAGCGCGACTCTGAAGGCAATATCGAACGATATAAGGCCAGACTTGTGGCTAAAGGTTTCACTCAGAAAGAAGGCATTGACTATAGAGAAACCTTCTCTCCAGTATCAAAGAAGGATTCTCTTAGAATCATTATGGCCCTTGTAACTCATTATGATTTGGAGTTACATCAAATGGATGTGAAAACTGCTTTTCTGAATGGAGATTTGGATGAGGAAATTTACATGGAGCAACCTGAAGGGTTCGCAAATGAAAGGTAAAGAACACTTGGCTTGCAAATTAAAGAAATTCATATACTGACTTAAACAAGCTTCCAGGCAATGGTATATAAAGTTTAATGATACCATTACCTCTTTCGGATTTACAGAAAACACTGTTGATCAGTGTATATATCTAAAGACTAGTGGGAGCAAGTTTATCTTTTTGGTTCTGTATGTGGATGATATCTTGTTAGCCAGTAGTGATATTGGTTTGCTGTATGAAACTAAAAGCTATCTTACCAAGAATTTTCAGATGGTTGATATGGGTGAGGCAACTTATGTTATTGGCATAGAGATCTTCAGGGATAGATCTCGAGGATTGCTAGGATTGTCTCAGAAAGGTTATATCAATCGAGTCTTGGAAAGATTTCATATGGAAATGTGTTCAACCAGTCCTGCACCCATTATGAGGGGTGACAAATTAAGTGGGAGCCAGTGTCCTAGAAATGACTTAGAAGAGGGTCAAATGCAGAAAGTTCCTTATGCGTCAGCAGTTGGGAGCTTGATGTATGCACACACTTGTACCAGGCCAGATATCAGTTATGCTGTTGGGATATTGGGAAGATACCAGAGCAATCCAGGAATGGAGCACTGGAAATTAGCTAAGAAGGTAATGCGGTATCTTCAGGGAACGAAGGACCTAATGCTCACATATAGGAGATCTGATCAGTTGGTAGTGATTGGCTATTCAGACTCAGATTTTGCTGGTTGCCCAGATAGCAGGAAGTCTACCTCAGGCTTTATTTTCTTACTAGCAGGTGGGGCAATTTCGTGGAAGAGTGTAAAGCAGTCTATCACTTCTTCATCCACAATGGAGGCTGAGTTCATAGCATGTTTTGAAGTCTCGAATCATGCATTATGGTTAAGGAATTTTATCTCAGCACTTGGTGTAGTTGACTCTATTGCTAAGCCGCTGAAGATATATTGTGATAATACGGCAGTCGTTTTCTTCTCTAAGAATGGTAAGTACTCTAATGATTCCAGACACATGGAACTTAAGTACATGGTGGTTAGAGAAAGAGTTCAGAAACAGAAAGTGTCAATTGAAAGTATAAGTACCACTTTAATGGTTGTTGATCCAATGACAAAGGGATTGCCTCCAAAGACATTTAAGGAACATGTTGTTAGAATGGGTCTTTTGAGCAATCTGTAAATGTATGTTTTGGTACTTATGTAATTGACATTATTGCGCAAATGAAAGTTTGTTTCTGTATTTCCTGTTATCCAATTATGTGTGCACATATTTTGTATGGATGTATGTTAAACAGGAAATGTCTTTACAAGACAATTACAGGGGTCATTTTGGTTATGGACTCAATTAGTAAGGGTTATCAATGTTGTGGTGCATAGAAGGGAGTATGACATGGATGTTGTATAACCGCTATGACTCGCATTGATGGTCCAATCTAATTGCAGTATTACAGTATTTCATATTTGGGCTTATCAGTTGTTGTTTTTAAAATTCGTGATCACGTGTCAAAGTTTTTCAGTATGGAATCCAATGGAGTCAAAATGTTTTGAAAAATGAGTCTTTTCTTTTATTTGTTTTCTAAAGTTTTTAACCTAATCGGTTAATGGTCCAAGTGGGAGAATGTTAATCTCACATTAAGGTGGCCCAATAACCTTGGTTAATTAACATTGGATTCCTAATTAAAGTTAACTGATATTAAAGATGCCCATATTAAAGTTACATTTATATATAAGTTAATAATAACATGAGGTATAAAGGAACCATGATGGGTGGTTTTATCTCAGGGTTATTTTGGTAAATGTTAGACCCTCATCTCTCCTCCTGAAAAGAATATAACCTAGGCTCATTATTTTATGAGTATGAAAGAGAATTCCATCATAATTGCAAGGTTGTGAAAAGAAAAGGAGACAGAGAGAAGAAGGGTCTGCATTAGGATTCTTGCAGGATTAAAGAGAAAGATCAGATCTTCATCCATCTACGTTCTCCTTCCACCTTTCAATGGCTTCAGGTATGGATTTAGTATTGTTTTAATTATGTATTTGATTTCTTGAGATGATTGATTCTAGATCCATGGCAATTTATCCGCATTAAAGTCTATTTAATTCTTACAATTCCTACTTAAATTGCTTCTACTAAGGATAATAAGAAAACTTCTGCATCAGACAACCATAATTGAAGTGCTAATTGTTGGACATGAAAAATCTTTTCAATATAGTTCAAAATTTATACTTGATTCAAATGACTATGATTGGAACTTTCCACACCTTGGCAAGGAGCAGCCATGAGGTTGCCATCTCCAGTGCTGGTACCCTCTGTCGGGCCTCCCATAAGCCTGGCAAGTGAACTGAGGCTGAATATAAGGACACCCCTCTTCTTGATACAGAGGCCTCCCGGCCTCATCGTAGACCCACCTCCCTCAAACACATTGCACCCTTCTTCGGTCCTCCCAACCGCGAATGGCAACTTAACATCCTCCCCTAAAAAACCGAAAAAAAATTTGAAGTAAACGTGAACGAATATCAAGAAAAAAGTGATCTCTCTCTCTTGTTTCTTCTCACCTAGTGATGATGATATCAGTTCTTCTCGTTCAGGGTCTTTGGACTGCTGAGACTTGAGAAACGATTGCCTGACTATGCAGCTGAAGTCCTCACTGTAGAGGACGGATACGAAGAGGATGAAGACTATGGTGATGATGTAGAAAGAGAAGGAAGGGGATGATGACAAGTTCTTCCTACTGGAGGAGGAGGAGGAGGAGGAGGAGGTGAGGGCCTTCATTTGGGCTAGCTAGCTCTTGTGGTGTTTGGAACCTGGAGAGCCTTCAAACTTAGTTTGAAGCTTCAGAGAAGTGCATTATAAGCAAGATTACCAGTAGATTGGGACAGGGAACTATACCACAGCCCCACAGTAACCATCATTAGGTCTCCCACAATAATATTTTTGTGACCAAAAACTACCTGCCACCCTCATGATTCTATACTCTGTTTATGTATCTAATTTTCATAGCGAGTTTGTGTGTATAGAGGAGGGAAAACAGGTCATTTAAAATACTTACGGCGGTTCACACACACACACACACACACACATCTAAGATTTGAGCATGATGCCATTCACATTATAAGTTTTGGTATTATATTGCTCATTAGACAGATATTGGTAGTATATACAAGGGTAAATTACAGAAAACTCTTCGGTAAGTCTAAAAAAAAACCGTAATATAATCTTAGATTTGACAGAAAAACCTCAGTACTAGTTTAGTTTCTACCAAATCTAAGATAGAACAGGTAAGGTTTCTACAAAATCTTAGATATAATAGAAGGTTACCAGCAAGATTAATAGAAGAGAAGGATTTGCAGTCAAATCTAATAGAAAGGAGAAGTCAACCAAACGTTGATTGCAATTTATCTTATATATAATACATCTCAAGTTATATAAGAAAACAAGGGAGTACATAGTATAGATACAACTTTAGGTGCTGAATTGAACTTCAAACTATACAGTTTCTGTCAAATCTAAGATGAAACATGTGAGCTTTTTACCAGATCTTAAATAGTATTAGAGGCTTAGTAGCAAGACTAATAGAACGTTCGGATTTGCTGTCAAATCCAATAGAACAGAGAAGTCAACCACGGGGTTGTTTAATTACAATTTATCTTATATATAATACATCTCAAGTTAGGAGGAAAAGAGGGGAGTATATGGTATAGATAAAAACTTTAGGTATGATGAATTGATCTTACAGCTAAACTAGCTTTAACATACATTTCTTCATTCCTCAGTCTAGCTCTGAATGAGTCATATGTAACAACTATAGAAAAATCAAAGGCTAGGATTAATTATCGCTAATGGTGTTTTAGACTTGGCTAAAGAAAATTTAGTATTAGATGATGTAATTTGGTTTAATTTTTTAATTCAGACCCTTTGTCCCTAATCCCATTATGCAAATAGAGGTTGAAGCTAGCCACTGTTCCTTTAACAATAAGAAAGAAACATTGAGAATGATATAAAGTTGGAGGTCATTTTCCTGTTGTTGAGCAGTTTGGTGGAAAGAGAGCGTGCAAGGGTGTATATATGAAGGATTTGGGGGAGGTTACAGTGTCAACGTTGAGGGAACATGAAGCTGGATGCTGGAAGTGAGAGTGGAGTGTTCATTAAGGCTTTGTTTATGAGAAAGCAAGTTCTCAATTTGGGAATAAAAACTGCCAGTGATAAGATGGAGGAGTTTGTAGTACAGGCTGTGAGGGGGGAATGAGGTTCGGTAGGTATTGATGTAGGAGTACAAGGCAGATCAGCAGCAGACCTGTCGAAAGCATCCGTTGTCGACAACCTGAAGTTCAGTCGACAGCGGCCTCAACCCTGTCGACAGACTTACTTTGACAGGCCTTCTAGAGAGTTGGAGACTATACAGTCTGTAGACATGCCCCTTTTATTGTCGACAGGTCTAAGCGTGTCAGCAGTATCTAACTCTGAATTAGTTTCAAGGTTTGAATTGAACTCCGATTGATTTTATTTATTTTTTATTTAATTTGGTTTCCTAGTTAAAGTAGTATTCTCCTTTATTTGTCTATAAAAGATATTTGTATCTTTGTTTTTAGTATTTAACTTTTGATGATCAATAAAATTGAGTCTTTTCTCTTCAATTACTCGTGGATTCGAGTTGTTTATTTTTTGCTTGTGGATTCGAGAGCTTTACTCGTGGATTCAAAGGTTTTTTTCTACCTGAAAATATCATTACGGCTTGTTGGCGCTAGAACGAGATCTATCCAGTGTTATTCGCTTCCTTATCTGCGTCAAAATGATATCAGAGTTTTGGCTACTTTCTAATGATGGCAGGAGACGACGATGGATTACAATGCCTTTCCATAATGATAGGCACTGTTAAAGAGGATATTAGTGCTCTTAAGTCAACCTTGGACAACGTGGTCCAAGAGGTCAAGAGATTGTTCATCAAGATTGATGATCGAACTCTAACTGATGGTGCATACCAAAGCAGACGTGATCGTTCATCAACTAATTTTCCTCCATCACCTCCACCCTTAAATTTGTTGGGAAACAAAAATTTTCAAGTGAATCTTTGAGCTGAATTTAGACATAATCCGTTCCTAGAAATGCAGGATGATGATTGGAGTGTGTTCTCCTTCCACTGGAAATGAACGTGGTATATTCACATGTTCGATTTCGTTTCTGAATGAATGAGATATTCAAGTGGGAAGTTGGCCCAATTCAATAGATAAAGGGGACCAAAAGATATAAAATCTCATTAGTCCCACTTAGATATGACGTGAAAAGTTCAAAGGTTTAAATATGAAAAAATAGGAACTAAGGGCGTACCCTTTGGGTACCTAAAGTTTTCGCACGCGTTTGAAGGAAACCATGCCCATACACGCGCACTGCTGCCGCCAGTATCGGAGCCGGAGTGGGCATGGGCACGTGTGTGGACCGGTTTTGGGTCCAATTCTTTTTGGTCAAGGTGATCGGGTGCGGGTCTCAGGGATACGAACAAAAGAACCCGGATCCAGAACTGGGTCATAGGGATGCGGGCAGACAGAAATGTTCTGAGCGATTTCACCCTTTCGACCATTTCCAACACAGAACATTCAAAAGAAGCAGAAGTTCATAATAGAATTTATGTCTGAATCTGTGTCTTTTTATGACAAATTCTTCTCTCTCTCTCTCCCTCCTTTCTCTTACAGTGAAAAGTCCTCCATATTAAGGCAAATATTCTCCCTGAAGTTTATCTTCATCCAAATTCTTTGTATACTTTCAATTAGTGAAGGTGCTGATTAACCAAGGTTCGACTGGACGGTCCATTTGATAGTGATATTCAAATACCGTGAAGGGTGTGTTGTATCTTGGGAGACCAGCGTCCAGCAACCTGTTAGCATCGTAGCGGAGGACGTAATTGTCTTAAGGAGATTCGCTACATTCATGTTTCACTCTATATATTGTATAATTGAACTAACGTTCTTTTTACAGGGGTTATGCTGGAATATTTATTTCTATAAATGTTACTGTGTATATATTGAAACTGACTAATACCAGTTTAATTGGTTTTAACTAAGGATATTGAAAGGTGATTCTGTAATTAAGGAACGTTATATCGAATAAAAAACTTCTCACCTGGTTTTCACCGACCTGGCCAATTAGATTGGTTGATCTTGATTAGTTGTCAGAACCAACAAAATGTATCACGACAACCACCAACCATACCAACCACCTTCAGTACAACCACCTTCTCTTCAACCACCATCAAATCAGCCACCTCTGTTACAACCACCCCCTTATCAACCATCCCTTATCAACCACCATCAAGGTATCCTCTATAACATCTCCAATTTGATGAATTCTCTGACGAAAAAAATTAGGCAATCCCATTTATCAATATAATGACTTTGAAGATGAATATGAAGATGAAGGGATGACCATTGAAGACGAGAAAAATTCGCTAATCTTAATCTAAACAGGAGAGGCAAATTTTCTAGCCCTCACAGGAGAGCGAGGTTTCCTTATCCTAATCATAGTAGGGAAGGAGAGTATTCAAGTCCCAATGAGTATAAGATGAAAGTTGAAGTTTTTTCTTTTAGTGGGAACCTTGATATCAAATCCTTCTTAAATTTGATTTATGAAGTAGATAAGCTTTTTGACATGGCTTATATTCCCATGAAAAAACAAGTCAAGCTTTGACATACAAGCTCAAATAGAGGAGTGGCTGCATGTGAAATCAATTGCAAATCACAAAGAGATGTCATTGCAAGTCATCCGTGATGATGTAGAAGCGCATGAAGCAACTACTTCAAGGTAAATACAATCAATTTGAACATTATCAGCAAGGTACGAAGACTACATAGCATATGGAGGAATTCTATCACCTAGCATAACGATGCGATTTAGCTATGACGGAGGAGCAATAAGCGACAAAATATATTAGTGGCCTCAATACCCTATTCAAAAACGCATGATTTTTCACGATGTATTATCTGTTGATTAAGCCCACAACAAAGCATTGAAGACCGAAAGATTACAAAGTAGGATTGCATCTTTCAGGCGTCCAGTGCCAATTGAAGAGTCAATAAGTGATGCAGAAATTCATCTGAGTTCTACAAAGATTGACCGACCATCAGCCTGTCAATCGACCAACACCTCTGCATCAGCACTAGTAACAACAATCGTCGCAACTGTAAAGAGTAAAGAGAATCCCTAACCAAGTTTGAAGTTGGCAAGTGCTATAGGTATGGAGAGCCTGGGAACAGGTCCAATAAATTCCCTAAGAGAAGGCAAGTGATGGATTACAAAGATGACGGAGAGGAAGACGTCAAGATTGTATGATTCGCACTTTGCCAAAAAACAGAGAGACTCTATAGCTTGTGTTGATCAGAGTTGCTATGTAGCCACATTATACAGCGATATCAAATTTTTTACTCAAGGTGCTCGGTCAAGCACAAGGTATACAACCTCATCATTGATAACGAAAGTTGCGAGAACATCATGTTTAGAACACTTGTAAATCATTTGAAGTTAGAGACAGAATCACACCATCATCCTTACACTAATGGTTGGATCAAAAAAGGCCCCTCCATTAAGGTAACAGATCTATGTCATATTTCTATTTCAATTGGCAAATTTTATCAAGATTCTTTTGCTTGTGATGTGATCAATATAGACAAATGTCATATTCTTTTGGGGAGACTATGACAACATGATGTTGATGCTATCCACAAAGGTAAAGAGAACATCTATATGTTTACTTGGAAGCGCCAAAGAGTTATCATGCGACTAATTTCAGTTATTCCAAAATCCACAAAAGAAAAGGAGCCTAGATTTATTTCCATATGCAATCGAAGTGAGCTTTTGGTAGAATCGAAGCAAACAAAGCAAAAATTTTTTAGTGGTCAAAAAAGAAGTTAATCAACCCGCTTCCTAAGAAAATGAGGCAATTGTTGGAAGAGTTCAATGGAGTTGTGCATGATGAGCTTGCAAAGGGATTACCACTCATGAAAGATATTTAACATCATATTCTGAAAGCAAGCCTACCTAATCTTTTACACTATCAGATGAATTCAAAGGACAATGAAATTTTAAAGGAGAAGGTCCGATTGAAGTTGGATAAAATTAATGCAAAATATAAAGTGGCAACTGATAAAAAAAGACAGGAGAAACTCTTTGAGAAAAGAAATATGGCGTTGTCCAGGACATTTAATATGGTGGATCTCTATAAACATCACCCTACCAAGCAGCCATATTCAGACTATAACTCGAGGACGAGTTCTTTTGAAGAAGGGACTGACGTAGGAGAACAACGCAGAATAGCAGCTGAGTTATCGACAGCATCCATCAGTTGTAGGCAGTCTGAAGTTCAGCTGTCAACATCGACCTCAACCCTGTCGACAGACTGACTTCGACGGGCTTTTCCGAGAGTTGAAGACTATACAGTCTGTCGATAGTCCTCTTTTGTTGTCAACAGGCCTAAACGTGTCAGCAGTATCCGACTCTGAATAGGATTTAGTTTTCAAGTTTGAATTGAACTTTGATTTGTTTTATTTTTCTTTTATTTAAGTAGGTTTTTTATTTATAGTAGTATTCTTCTTTATTTGCCTATATAAGGCCATTGTATCTTTAATTTTAGTAATCAACTTTAATAATTAATAAAATGCAGTCTTTTCTTTTTCAATTGCTCGTGGATTCGAGTTGTTTATCATTTGCTCATGAATTCAAGTGCTTTGCTCATGGATTCAAGTGCTTTTTCTAGATGAAGGTATCATTTAAGGTTCGTTGGAGCTATATGGGATCTAACTGGCATTGTTTGCTTCCTTGTCTGCGTTAGGTACAATCTAGCAAAATGTGTATTTATATTTAAAAAAGCAAGCAAATTGTGTACTTCAAGCCGGACGAAGAGAAAATAGATGAATGTACTGCTTTTTAAACAAGGGAATATTGTGATGATTCTGATCACTCTGTGAGAGGAAGATTATGGATACTTTTGTTTAGATGATTGGTTTGGTTTTATAATTCGTTGAGGAAAATTCTTTCTTGGTAGAAAAGACACCAGATTTGTCACCGTGGCCTCTATCCTCAATTGCCAGTTGGAGGTTCTTCTCTTAATTATCTGGGTCTAACTCCTAGGGAGGCTTGCTGCGGAAAGTACACTAGATGCCACTCATTGAGAATGTCTATAAGAAACTGAATGGGTGGAAAAAGGAAAGTTTATCCTTGGAAGGTGCAATCACTCTGCTTAACTCGGTGCTATTCTCAACTCCCCTGTATTATATGTCCCTCTTTCACATGCCAAGATGGGTGAAATCTCAAATTGATAAAATTAGGAGGTGCTGTCTATGAAAAAGGGCTATCAAAGAAAGAAGGGGATACCCTCTGGTTAAGTGGGGAAAATTGTATAGGGCAAGAGTAGAAGGGGGTTGTGATCTCTAACCTACGTAAACATGACTTTGACTTGCTAGTAAAATAGTGGTGAATGATTCTTAAACTTCCCAAATCCCCTTTGGCCACAATCCTTATGAATGAATACAAACGAATGAACAAGCCATGGAATTCTACTCGTCCGGCGGGCCTGACGAATTCTGCATTCTGAACAGGCATCCAACACCCCTGGGAACCCTTTTTCACCTTTGTTTCCTTTGGCCTTCTTGTGACTAATCACTAATAACGCGATACTGACCAGAGACAATCTCCTGAAAAGGAACTGACAGGGGTCGGCTGATTATGTTCTTTGCAGCTCCAAGTCGGACCGTGAAACACCTCTTGATATATTTTCCTCTTTCCTTAGAGATTTGGCGAACTATCCAAGAGGGCTTTCGGCATGAAAGATCACCCTCTTCCATGTCCTCTCTATGGACGGATTAACGCAGAAGATAGAATAGGGTTCTTCGGGACATTATGGTTGTGGTGGTTTGCTAGGATATTTGGAGGGAGAGGAACGCTAGAATTTTAATAATAAAATGTATTCTCTATCTCAATAATTATTTGCTATCCATGCTGACTTCTTATTTTTGACAGGCCTGACAACACCGGACACTCACAATAGGGCTCTTCGTTGGTAGAACCTCACCTTCCGGCTCTCCTACATCATGGGACTCAGATGCACGGCACGGATGAGGACAACGATTCCTAAGCAGAGAATCAGGAGTAATACGCTCAGGAGTATCTTTTGGGTCTTTTCACGAAGGTTATTTTTTGTTGCCCCCTTCCTGGGCGATGTTGGGGCTTGGTGCTCCCCACTTGTATCTTTATTTTCTTGAGTTTTTGCTTTACACTTTATTTTCATTTGTATACCATGTTTCATTAAACTCTAATTAATGAAACGTGAGGGACCAACCGTTTATAACTCCAAAAAAAAAAAATTGTTGAGGAAAAGGTGCAACATGCACATCATATGCCCAATGACCTTTCAGGTGTTATTCTCTTTTTTTTTGAGTAAAAATGAAGATTTCTGCTAGACTGATCATGAGAGTTATTTTCCTTAGATTATGTGTTAGATGTACGTACCACGAGGAATTTAGTTATGCTACATGCACGTCACCTAATTGTTTCATCATGGAAAAGATGAATAAAACGGTGACCAGTATTATTGAAACAAAATACATAAGAATATAACTAAATTTCTCGTGACAACGTACATCTAACACATAATCTAAGAAAAATAACTATCATGATGAGTCTAGCAGAAGTCTCACAATTGTTTATATGTGGGAGAAAACAAAACTGTCATCTAGTGACCCAGGGACTGTGTTGGTGCCAAAGTCTCAAGTATTTCTTCTCAAATTATTCCATTATGTTTGTTTTTTTCCTTTTCTTTTTAGGAAGAAATGGAGGAGAAAAAGTTCTTCCTGCATTCCATTAAAGTAACTTCAAAAGAAACACGCTTCATGACTCAAGCCTATAAAGATGCAAAATTGTTCTATTTTGTTGGCTTCCGATGAAGAGATGATGTTCTTGGGTTCTAGAAGGATGAAATATATAATACATGGGGTTCCACTTGGAAATCCCCATATCTTCACTCTCTGCAAATGGAGGAAAAATCTGAGCATATGGATGGAACATCTTCCAGCGTCATAGAAGTATCTTA
The DNA here is from genome assembly GCA_038442645.1 of Agave tequilana. Classification (NCBI taxonomy): domain Eukaryota; kingdom Viridiplantae; phylum Streptophyta; class Magnoliopsida; order Asparagales; family Asparagaceae; genus Agave; species Agave tequilana. Next base: position 95,261 of record JAVJIF010010242.1, read on the forward strand.
CATTAATTTCACTAGATGATTTTCATTCCATGAGAATTTCTAAGCTTACAGATCCCTATTTGTCTCGGCCAAAGAAAATCAAAAAGAAATAGTAGACCTCACACCGGCAAGTTTCACCCAAATTCTAAATTGCGGGATCCGTCAGTGTCAGAATTCTCAGTGTTTTCCGCTCGTTCTGCAGGAAAACCATTTAGAGAAAATTTTGCGAGCCCACGTGCACTATTCGCGTGCCCCTACCTCCTTTTCTTCGTCTCCTTTATTTTGTAATTCAAACATGAATTAAAAAAAACAAACAAACAAACAGGGCCTCACAGTTTTAGGCTTTTCTAGCTAAAAAAAATCTGCAACCAAACAAGTTCTAATGAAACTTTGAAATATTTTAGTGCAATTTAACCAAGAAATTATAAGGTCATTTTGGATACCCCACAAGTAGAATGTAATTCTGGTCTCGGAGCCCATCCATATTAATAAATAGGTCAGGCCAGTTGACCCGTCTACGACCTCTAACCGTTTAACCTCAGCGTGTACCCTTGACCCGACCCGACCCAATAGCATGAGTGGGTATGGAATGCAAAATTTTTGGGGGTGAATTTGCTAAGAGATGCATTGATAAGGGTACATGTGCAAGAAAACAGAATCAAGTTCGAAATCCCCGATCTAACAATCGACTCCGCCGATGGAAACCGAGCTCAAATCCACTTCACTCTCAACCCAAAAAAAATAACCGTTGGATTCCAAATCCCGCGCTCTTTGTAGACTCCGCCATTTTTCTTATATGCACCTTCGATCCCCAACTCTTCATCTACTCCGCCCAAAGGTCCCAACTTCCCTCCTCTTCGATTGCTCAATCGCCCGATCTCTTCGCCAATTTCAAGATGTCTTCGCTTTCCTGCGCGCTGATGCCGGCGATTTCGCTCCCGAAGGTCTCGAGGAATGGGGTCGGCAGCTCTTTCGGCAGGAACCCGTGGATATCTAGGGTTTCGATGAGCGTTTCGGTGGGATCTCGGGATGCCGTAGCCGGAGACGAGCTGTTTAAGGATTACAAGCCCAGTTGTGCGTTTCTCTTCCCCGGTCAGGTATTGTCTGATCTTTTTAGGGTTGGTTGTTAATTGGTGACAGACTGATGCTGATAACGTGAGTTGATTGATAAATTGGCTGCTTTCTTAATAGCGCAAGGAGTAGTAGTATCGGGGACTGTTTGTAGCTCTAATCAGCCATGTTGATCGACCTTCTAATGAAAAAAACCAAAATAAATAATTTACATTCCTGAATATTGGATGCAATTAATTTACATTCTTGAATATTGGTTGAAATTAATTATTTCCGACCATTTTCTCCGAAGGCGTGAAACCAGTGCACCACAGGCTTGGTTGAATTTGGTTGGTGAGAATTTGTTTGTTTGCGCGCGCGCAGTGCATCAGAAGGAAGAGTTTGGACGGGGGCCATGAAATGAAAATTATATTAAATGTAAAATGACTGTGTTTGAGAAAGAGGTGTGATAGACCAGTGTTGTAAAAAGCTATAACTCATCGATGAAGAAATAAAAACTAATGATTATCAAGGTGATCGTTCAAGGTCTAAGACAAGAAAGTAAAGCTAGATGAGAATCTTATTTCTTAAATGTTGCAAGGATAGTAGATACATCCAGAATGACATGGATATGAGCATCTCTTTTGATCTAGAAACATGATGTGTTCTTCCTTTCAGTTATCATCAAAGCTTCCAAACAACATTGGCTAGGACATTTCAGCAAACACTTGGTTTCTTTTCCTAAGGAAAATTTTCATGGCTAATTTGTGTTCCCTTGAGAAGTCAATGCTGCATCTAACAAGTTGTGCATGAAGGATTCAGTAGGATTCTCTTACAAGAAAACATGATAGTTGAGAATGAACTCTATAGTCATATTTAGGATTCCATTTGGATTTTGATGTTGTATCTAACAAGTGATTCATGAAATCATGAAGAATCCAATCAAAGTAATTAAGATGAGCTGTTGTTGGCTTTGCTCATATGCATTATGTAAGACAGAGGATTCCCTCGAGTAAAGTCAAAACTTTCTTAACAGACTTCTGATCTTTAGGCTCGATAGACTCTAAAGTTGTTTTTCATAAAACAAAAGTGTTCTCGGTAGTTGACTACACTGCCGAAAGAGCTTGTGCAAGTAATTTATAAGGTCTGGTAGAAGAGATTCTTTGGCCTTTGAGGTAAAACACCTAATATGGCTTCAAACGTTATTGACATATATTGGTCTGATCTCCAAGTTGCAGATATACTAAATCAATTCCAAATAGGAAGAAGAAACATGACCAAGAAATATCCATGTTTCATTTTGAATCAAGGTGGAGAGCATAGTGTTATTGAGTTCTCAAAATCTCAAACGGTCACCAAACACCTTTTGAAATGACTTTCCAAAAAATCACGGGTGAAGGAAAAAGGATAGGATTACCTCATCATAAAATTGGAAAGAATTCTAGCTTGAAGAAGATCCTGCAAGTTGAGAGTGATATATATAAACCAAGAGCGCAAGTTGTGAGAGATGCCTTCCAAAAGGTTTTGTGATGGATGTAGACATTATGTAGGTTTTCGACCCCATAAGCCTTGTTGGCAAAGCTTTGAAGTTTGAGCATTCATACCAGATTAGACGTGATGAATTCCAAGCTCATCATGCTTCTTTTGGTTTGCATGCATCCTTCCAAGCATGGTTGAAACTATTTATATTGGTACTACCGGTATCGGCCAATAGTTTCTACTATCAACTTTGTCAGGCTAGAATGCTAGATTTAAGGCTGCACAAAGTAGCGGCAATGTAATTTTCAAATTTGACCTAAATCAGAAATACCATATTCCCGACTAGTTTCTACTTGCTTTGTATTTCTGAACAATAGTGGAGCTTCTTTGATGGTACTAAGAATAATCCCAAAATGGCCAATTCCAAATCATATAATTCTTACTTTTTTTTTTGTGCATTAGGGTGCACAAACTGTTGGAATGGGGGTGGAAGCCCACAGTGTGCCTGCTGCTGCTGAACTGTTCAAGAAAGCAAATGATATACTTGGGTGTGCTGATTCTTTTTTTTACACTTTCCCTTTTTCTATCATATTATTTCTAGGTAGTTTTTCTGTTTATTTATAATAATAGTTGCACTTACAACTGGAAAAGCCATTCCAGTATGCTCTCCTCATCTTTTTTATTCCTCATTCTCAGATTCAATCTCCTAGATGTGTGCACCAATGGTCCAAAAGAAAAGCTTGATTCCACAGTAATCAGCCAGGCATGTTATGTAGACTTGCTCTCTTATGCATGTTGCAGCATTTATGTTTCTATTACAGGCACCTTTAAGCTTTTACTCCACTAGGGGTCTGTTTGGTTGGCGTAATTGGCCGTAATTCGTAGTTGTAATTGGTAAAGTCTTTTGCAATTGTAAATGAGTTGCATCAATGATAGTTTTACGGTGTTTGGTTGGTAAAATAAAGTTGTATGTAAGAAAGTGTATTGTATTTTACGGTGTTTGGTTGGTAAAGTAAAATTGTAATTGAGATACAGTATTGTGTTTTACAGTGTTTGGTTATCGGTGCGTAAGTCATAAGTGGCTCAGTTGACCCAAAAAATAACTGTTTGCTGATATTTTGAATTTTTAATAATAAGTCAATAAATACAATAAATAATTAACAAATCCATAATAGGTATTAACAAACGGATTAATTAGGTAAAATACTATTTAATTTATAATATAAAATTGTATAAAAGACAGAAAACAGTAAACCAAAAAAAAAATTGAGATATTGCGAAATGCAATATATTAATTAATATAATAATTCATTAACGATTATTTAAAAATCTAATGTTCCACTGGAAAATTAATAAATATTAATTGTAGTAAAGTTCAAATGATCTAGGGATCTATATTTTAAAATAAAGGTTAATTTTTAATAAATAAAATTTAAAAAAGATTTGTTGAATAAATTAATTACATCCATTATTAAAAAAATGAATCTAGCGTCAAATAATTCTCTGCAAAACATCAAAAAATAAATAAAAATTTTAGCTTAAAATGGGCCAATTGTAGCTCAAATATGTTAGAACGTATATGCAATATGAGTAGGCAGCTAGATATATGAATTGAAATTTACAATAGAATACATACATAACACAATTCAGAACATCCGATCTATTAATTTCAGAAACTTGGCAGACAAACAATAAGCTCATATTCAAATGTGCTAACATGAGTAGAAAGTACACTCTCTGTTTCTTAAAGAAATCCATAAAAAACTCCTATTGCTACATGTACAATATCTGCTCGGACATGTAGAAAGTGCAATCCGGTGCGACCTCCATCCACATATCTGACCCTAGCCTACGACCATGTTAGGCCCAGTAACGCCCGTCTCTCTTCCCCCGATGATCCCAACTCGTTCATCCTCCGAACCTAGCTGTCAAAATTAAGAATCGTCTCAATTAGGTATATATATATATATATATATATATATGATAAAGAGGATGAGATGCTTAAAAAAAGTCCTGAAAATATCTTAAAGTGCAAATTAAAGTGTATGGACCAAACCATTCATGAATCTCCAATCAGAAACCTTCATTTTACAGTATCACCTCACTTGTCATCTGAGACTAATGTACCCAATATATAAATAATGAGACATAATAATGCATAGGAAAGTAATAATTGAAAATTGGTCAGTTTCAATACCTATAACTGGATGGATAGCTGCGATGTGTTAGGCATCTCCTGTCCACCAAAATGGCATATATCTCAGCCGCCTAAAAAGACTTGAAATTGGAGAAATTAATTGACAGATAAAATATCATATATTTGATTAAAATTCATACAGCAGAGACATAAACTCAACCGATTAAAACACATGGCCGGAAAAAACACAAAGATCCTTGAAAAGCCCTAAAGAGGACTGATATGGGCATACTTATTCCACCAAATTCGAATTATTCCCACATACTTATTGATGGATCAGCATACAAGTTAATACAGATGAAAAGACGGTCTTACCCACACAACTCGAGAAGAAAAAACTGAACCAGCAAAGAGAAGGTGAGAGGTGGCCTGTCCTTCCTGAAAACAAATGAACCAAGAAAACAAATTTAGAGAAAGAAACTACTTCATACATAAATTTTGAATTCAAAAGGAGAATACAGAGTTTAGAAGCTTGCTTGCTTACCAATCAAGGAAGTAGGCAGAAGGGGCCAACAATGCACGAGCAATGACATACCTGTATGGTCTGTCCACAATCTTGCTGACCCTCATGTTGAGTGCAGCCAGTAAGAGGAAAAACCCAAACTCGGCCCATTACAATTCAATGAAAGAAAAAAAGAAAGAGCTCAGGATTCATCACAGCTCTTAACCCAAACCCGAACCGTTACAATCCAAGCAAAGAAGAAGAAGATAGCTCAGAGTTTCATCACAGCCATTACAAACCCAGCAAAGGGGAAGGAGTGAGCTCATGGAGTGTTCGAGACACGGCAGAGAAAAAGTGATGAGGGTGTCAGGTGTTGGAGCTGCAGAAAGCGAATGCAAGTTCCCATCTCCCATCGAGATTCCCCTCTCCGCACACGCAACTCCATTTGCAGTGGGCAAGTGGGCTGCAGACTCTCTGCTTCGTAAATAATGGACCAAACAATTGGGTTGTAATTGGGCTGCAGCTGGGTTACGAAATACAGCCCTTACACAAACCAAACAGGGTATGACACCCTCCTGAGCTCCCTGTTGTCTTTTGAGCTCCTGCTGCTTCCAGGTGAGTTGTCTGTTCTTCAGACCTGCTTCCAGGTGAGTTGTCTGTTCTTCAGGCCTGCTTCCAGGTGAGTTGTCTGTTCTTCAGGCCTGCTTCCAGGTGAGTTGTCTGTTCTTTCTTCTTTGTGACACTGTGGGCTGGATTGGGATCAATATTGAGCCATGATAGTGTGTAACGAACTGCTGCCCAATTACAGACACCAAACAGGAACTGTAAAGAGACGTAGGATATTGAAGGCTAATGTCAAAAAATGAAAGAGCTCAGGATTCATCACAGCTCTTAACCCAAACCCGATCCGTTACAATCCAAGCAAATAAGAAGAAGATGGCTCAGAGTTTCATCACAGCCATTACAAACCCAGCAAAGGGGAAGGAGTGAGCTCAGTTTATCATCATGGCTCAAGCTTGAAGGAGAGCTGCGATTTGATCGCCACCTCATCCCGTAGTATGATAACTGTAACCCAAATTCTCATATTTATATATACTTTCAGTAGACCAAAAGGCCCGGGAATTGGAGAAAAAAAGTGACAACTAACAGAACAGTTTTTCAGTAAAGGTCAAAAAACAGGTGACAAAATCTCCAACACTGAAAACAGGCCAGAGAAACTCCACCAAATTAAACTCCACCACTGAAAACTCATAGACAAACTCCACCACATAAACAGGAAATAGAAATTCCTTTGAAGTAGACTGGTTGGCTCAATTCCATCTATTCTCATATATATATATATATATATATATATATATATATATATATATATATATATATATATATATATATAACTTAAGGGTCAGCAAACATGTCCAGTAATCATACCTGTAAACATACAAAACTTTAAGGAGAGCTGCGATTTGTTCGCCACCTCATCCCCAAGTTAAAAAACTTGTTACTCAAAATTCTTTTTGCATGACACTTTGTATTATCCCTTGCAGCTGTTACCTGCAGTCACAGTAAGAGGAAAAAAATCATGGCTCAATATTGATCCCAATCCAGCCCACAGTGTCACAAAGAAGAAAGAACAGACAACTCAACTGGAAGCAGGCCTGAAGAACAGACAACTCACCTGGAAGCAGGCCTGAAGAACAGACAAGTCACCTGGGAGCAGGCCTGAAGAACAGACAACTCAACTGGAAGCAAACCAATAGAACAGACAACTCACCTGGAAGCAGCAGGAGCTCAAAAGACAAGAGGGAGCTCAGGAGGGTGTCAGTGTGTAACGAACTGCTGCCCAATTACAGAAACCAAACAGGAACTGTAAAGAGACGTAGGACATTGAAGGCTAATGTCAAAAAATGAAAGAGCTCAGGATTCATCACAGCTCTTAACCCAAACCCGATCCGTTACAATCCAAGGAAATAAGAAGAAGATGGCTCAGAGTTTCATCACAGCCATTACAAACCTAGCAAAGGGGAAGGAGTGAGCTCAGTTTATCATCATGGCTCAAGCTTGAAGGAGAGCTGCGATTTGATCGCCACCTCATCCCGTAGTATGATAACTGTAACCCAAATTCTCATATTTATATATACTTTCAGTAGACCAAAAGACCCGGGAATTGGAGAAAAAAAGTGACAACTAACAGAACAGTTTTTCAGTAAAGGTCAAAAAACAGGTGACAAAATCTCCAACACTGAAAACAGGCCAGAGAAACTCCACCAAATTAAACTCCACCACTGAAAACTCAGAGACAAACTCCACCACATATAAACAGGAAACAGAAATTCCTGTTAAGTAGACTGGTTGGCTCACTTCTATCTATTCTCATATATTAAACAGGAAACAAGAACATGTCCAGTAATCTTAAAAACAGAAACTCCACCACATATATGTTAGACAGAAACTTATTGGATAGAAACTTTGCTGCATATATCTTAAAAACATATATGTCCAGTAAACTTATTGGATAGAAACTTTGCTGCATTGTTAAACAGAAACTCCACCACATATATGTTTGTTGTGTTTAAGGTGCCATTAATATATATATCTTAAGGGTCAGCAAACATGTCCAGTAATCATACCTGTAAACATACAAAACTTTAAGGAGAGCTGCGATTTGTTCGCCACCTCATCCCCAAGTTAAAAAACAAGTTACTCAAAATTGTTTTTGCATGACACTTTGTATTATCCCTTGCAGCTGATACCTCAGTCACAGTAAGAGGAAAAAAATCATGGCTCAATATTGAATGATTGATACAAAAAATAATGAAATTAGATTAGTGTGACAAAAGTGTACCTAGTAATGCTTCAACCTTAACCACTTACCTGAATCAAACGTCATCACAAATCGATTAGAACAAAACAAGTTACAACTAAGAATAGGTTAGTTCATACAACTATAAAGCAACAACAAACCTAACAGTCCGGTTTCTACTTAAGTCCACACCTGTATTCTGATTGCATGCAGCAATCTTAATATTACATACCATAAATGTATCAATCAATAAATAAAAGCGATAAAAATAATGCAATGTTCTTATTCTGGACGAGAAAGATAGCTACCACTCAAACTTTTCAGCCCATCTGTTTACTCTGCACAAATTGGAACAACCAGCAGGCCCTCATCTCGTTCTTCCTCTTCAGAAACCCTCTTGCTATATTTGGGTGCTCCACAAGGAAATCATAGGCGGTGTTTACCACCTTGGTAGTAAATATGACACCCTCATATTCAGTGTCAATCATTCCTTGTAGAGCTTCCAAGCAATTGTCAAGAAGCTTTTCTTCGTCCGCCTTAACCTCCCTAAGGTGACTGGCGATACTACCTAATGACCCGGCGAAGTTCTCCATTATCTGCAATTGAGGGTTTGTCCTTTTCCCTCTCCCCCTTGATCCTTGGGAGATGGACATGCTTTGGGCCTGGTCTCCGGACCTCCTCCCTTGGCCAATTGAATCCACATCATTACCATCACCTTCATCAAACTCCTCCGCATCTGCCTCATTTTCCAAACCTACAGGGCCACGTCCATCCTTTGCACGCTTCCCAGTAGCCACCTCATCTCCAAACACAATAGCCATCTCATCATACATATGTATGGGCTTGTTCAAATACGGCTTATCAAGCCGATTAGCCTACATACAAGGGGTAAGCATTACACATGAAATAAACAGCAGACATGGGATATAAAGAATTGATTATTCTATGGAAAAGATGTTACCTTGATATAGACTTTATACTCCTCTTCTGGCATCCTTAATGTTCGGGTCTCTGCCTCCCAAACAACACATCCTGACAATTTCCGAACATTTAAAATCCTGTTCCACTTGGCCCTCCATGTTCGCAAATGATTGTAAACTTGGGATTCAGAGACGTGCTCTTCAAACTTTTCGTTCACCGCTTTCGCTGCGGCCGCATAGTTATGGCCCCTTAGACCCGAGGTGATTTGGTCTGCCATAAACTGAATCAGGAAGTCTCCCATCTCCTCTGACCACCTGAAAGTATGGGAGACCTGTTTCCTCCTCTTCCTTCCCTCTTCAGAGGGCCCAATATCAGTGTCACTGGGACGAGTCTCTCCCGACATCCCCTACAGCAAAAGCGTTATATATTGTTGCGAACAATATTTTAGATGTTTGCCAATAATAATGAGTAGTACAAAGAGATTCCTTTACAAACCAATAGAGTCTAGTCAAATTCTAAAGGCATAATAAAACAGTAAATTTAAAGATAAATAATACAAAGTACATGGTATGTAGTGGTAGTTTCAAAATATTACATGTGAAATCAAAACACGCATACTATATCAATTCTCGTTATCGTGCCACATTCTTAGTGCAATTTCTTCCCTAAGTTGAATCCAATAATTGGACTCCTCTCTAATCTCTCTACGAGATAGTCCAGATTGGGAGACATCTTGCAAATTGAAATCCTCCTCACTTATGACAAACTCATCTGGCCCATGGCCAATGATATAATTGTGAAGAATGCAGCATGCTATTATAATGTCCACTTGAGTGCTAAAAGGAAAGAAAGGTCTTGATGCTAGAATCTTAAACCTTCCTTTCAAGGCTCCAAATGCCCTCTCCACAGTTGTCCGGAGGGAAGAATGACGGTAATTGTAAAGCTCCTTGTAGTTTGACGGCTGTATCACACGATAATCACTTAAATGGTACCGAGTGCCACGATACGGTGCTAAGAATCCCAGCCTGGTATTGTAACCGGCATCACACAAATAATATTTCCCTAAAAGATGTTAAGTCATTAGATACGGTGGAGACTTAGAAACGAACATAACAAATTTGCAATACGGTAAATGTTGCAATTGTTAATGAACTACCTTCTGGGACTCTAAGACCATTTGGACGTGTGAGTGCATCACGTAGTACAGTGGCGTCATGAGCTGATCCTTCCCATCCCGCTAAGACATAAGTGAACTTCAAATCGAAGTCTACAGCTGCCAAGACATTTTGAGTGGGATATGGTTTCCTTCCATAGAAAGGTCCAACCTCATTAGCTGGTAGGGTAGCATGGATGTGTGTCCCATCGATTGCTCCGATACAATCCTATACACAATAAAATTAAGTTGATTTCAAATCAACACTTAAAACACAGTACTCATCTAAGTTTGCAATGTTTTAGGAATTGGTACCTGAAAATAATTACAGAACCTAGGGTCTCCAGAGATCTTCTCATGAGTATGGTTGCTAGGTCCACATAAATACTCCCATCTTAGTTCACCAATTGCTCGTAGGGTACGTTGAAAATATCGACTCACAGTTTCACCAGAACGTAAGAAGTTCATACCCACGACTCTGTTACGAACGTTGTGACCTATGGTGTACAAGAATATACCTAGTTGCTCTTCAACGGTCACCTGATCAGAATCTTGTAAGAGTCCCCTAGTCCTAAGCATTCCAGACAGATTGAAAAATAATTCTCTATCCATCCTAAACATATTGATGCAATTGGTGTCACTGTACTCCATCACCCTTCTCAAATAAAGCCCTCTTTCCATATTCCTTATCTCTCTCAGGATTGGTTCTGTGATGTCATTGCGGCCGGTCATCCACATCATTATGACATACGCGCAAGCACAAAGTATAATGATGCCCATCTCCTGGTCGGCACCATCCAATCCCAAATCCAAAAACCTATCCATTCACTACATAACGGGGAAGAAATGGTTGTAATTAAATTAACATGAATATAACAGTCTATAGTCATAACCTAGGAGTATAGTTGTCATAACATAGGAGTATAGTCGAGTAGAAATTTGATAAGATTAATATTCATTACTAACAGGGAAAGTAATAAATATTGCAGTGATTATTTCAAGAATTATGAATATGTGCATAATTATTCTAAGCATGCTGATTTTTTTCCTTCTTACATTAAACTTTAGGATCAACATACAAGGCCATTAAGGATACATGTTAGCAAACATAACCAACATATCACGCAATGTACAACTTGCATCGTTTACAGGAAGATATGGGAAAACATGTAAAGCACCTGAAAATGCATGTATCATATTTATTACCTTAGATTGTCCTAGTGAATACTCCACAAATTATGAATAAGGGCATAATTATTCTAAGAGAAAAGAATTTTGCCCTTCATATATTCAACTGTAGGCTCAACATAAGGGTATGATATGAATCATAGATATAAATCTCATTTCCTACTATTTGTATATAGGGAGCAATAAAGATCTAAACCTGACAGTCTGATTAAAAAAAAAAGTTAAACTCGCATATAGCTTACTTTAAGGGATCTTCTTTGTTCTAAACATACCTTACACAGGATTAGCAGCATATGTTAAAATTCTATCAAATTAGTGCAATTCCTAGAACTATCAGTGGGCCAATTTGGTCTTTGAGAACAGTCAAAATATCTCGTCAAATTCAGCAGTCATTATTAAAAAAAAAAATTTAATCAAAAGCCAACTTCTTTAATAACAAACATTTGGTGATTAAAAAGGGTGTTTGTGAGCATGTGGGTTGGTGATATGTCTTTCATTAATCATCTACAGGATTCTTCCTCAAATTGTCTCTGTTGCTACCAAAAGGCTCCTTGATGGCTTCCACAAATTCATGTCCATGCTCTCAACTAGAGCACAACTACTTAAAATTAATGGCACCTTAAACACAACAAAATCCCTGCACTGTGAGAGGCACAACATTAATGGGTGAAGTACTTGCACAAGAACATAACAATGCAGCAAAGTTTCTAGCCAATAAGTTAGAAATTTTTGAGTCAAAAAAAATTATTTTTTCAACAACTATTTCAATTTATATGTGAATCTTAAAAAATTCTACTTAAAATTAATGGCACCTTAAACACAACAAAATCCCTGCACTGTGAGAGGCACAACATTAATGGGTGAAGTACTTGCAGAAGAACATAACAATGCAGCAAAGTTTCTATCCAAAAAGTTAGAATTTTTCAGTCCAAATAAAATATTTTTTCAAGAACTATTTCAATTTATATGTGAATCTTAAAAAATTCAACTTAAAATTAATGGCACCTTAAACACAACAAAATCCCTGCACTGTGAGAGGCCCAACATTAATGGGTGAAGTACTTGCACAAGAACATAACAATGCAGCAAAGTTTCTAGCCAATAAGTTATAATTTTTTCAGTCAAAAATAATTATTTTTTCAACAACTATTTCAATTTATATGTGAATCTTAAAAAATTCTACTTAAAATTAATGGCACCTTAAACACAACAAAATCCCTGCACTGTGAGAGGCACAACATTAATGGGTGAAGTACTTGCACACGAACATAACAATGCAGTAAAGTTTCTAGCCAATAAGTTAGAATTTTTTCAGTCAAAAAAAATTATTTTTTCAAGAACTATTTCAATTTATATGTGAATCTTAATAAAAAATGTAGCTATAAATCTAAAATCTTAAATTTCCTTGGAGGCTAAAAAAAATTAAGTTGAGAATCCGAGTGGCCTACCTGAAAATGAAAGATAAATCAGATATGTTTATATGTGAAGTACAAACTATTTTGTACATAATATGATACGTTTAAATTTAAACACACGTATAAAAAACATGAGTATGCTTGAACATAAAAACTAATGAGCCTACTCTATCTATAAAGTTTACTTGGACAATGTACCAAATTTTAACAAAGGATCAATAATAAAGACTGTACTTTGGGTTTGAAACCGACACCTGAGCTAGGTTAGGTCCTAGTGGCAGCTCTCATAACTCGAGAACGCAACACAATTGATCCAAGCAAATACGAACTAGAATTGCAAAATAGAAGTACTAACACTCTTATTTTAGCTAGTAAGTTACTCATTAGCATCTTAGCATGCAAATGAGAATTATTTTTTTCCTTTTTTCAGTTGTAATTCTAGACCACAATTTTGATAGTTAATTAGAGCACAATATCGTTGGCGAAAATCACATTCACAACTAATAATGAAAGTAGATTGATAATGTTTCACAAAGAGCAGACTACCTGAAAATGAAAGTAGAGTAGACTACCTTAAAATTCAGATTATCGGAAAAGGATTCCTGATCGGAGAGGACAGATAGCCTACGCTTCTTCCCTTTCCCACAGAAGCAGCACGAAGGAGAAGATGTGCTCGCCATTGAAGACTTGAGGGGGGATTTAAGCTTCCTCTGTTGCCTCATCTTCAAAGAGTCAACAGGGAATCTTACCTGTAGACTCGTGGACAGAGAAAGCGATTCTCTGCGTATGTCGGGAATCCTAGCCTTAGCCCCAAATCGAGAAGAAGCGACAGATCACAAACCTTTTTGACCGTGAGAAACGGCGATGCAGGCCAATTTGGGAAAAGCTCGAGGGCACAAAGGGACAGATTCGAGAAGGGAGGGAAATATCCGGTCAATCTAGGGCTAGATCTCAGGCCGATCTGGGTGGAGGAGGCGGCGGCGGCCTCGGCTGGTTGAGAGAGAGAGAGAGAGGGCGAGAAAGAGATCGAGAGAGATCGAGAGAGGAGTGGAGTGATCGAGGCGTTGGAGATGCAAAAGCAGAAGTGAGAGGGTGTCAGGCGTCGGAGCTGTAAAAGCATCTGCAATTTCCCATCCCCGCACGAGATTCCCCTCTCCGCACACGCAAGGCATTTGCAGTGGGCCGAACTGCAGCCGAAGTGGACCGCAAAAAAAATAAATGGACCAAACAAATGGGGTGTAATTGGGCTGCAGTTTGCTTACGAAATGCAGCCCAATTACGCAAACCAAACAGACCCTAGATGTAGTCTTGAAAACTGGAGCGAATTTGTAAGAGACTTGCTTTAAGACTGGCGATATGTGCTAGAAATAGGTTAAATCATATCCCATATTATAAAAAGTTAGTGATGGGGACTTCGAGTGGCTTTACTTAGTTTATTTTAGTTGATTTATGAGTTGTTTAGTTTGGCTTGTTTTCACTTTCCTTTTAGTCCCACATTGGTTGTGGTGGGAAATTTCCTTGATGTATGTCTATTAAAAATCAATATTGATTATGAGTTCCTTAGTTGATAAATATGAAAATCGCTATTGATACATTTGTAACCAGTGTGCTTTTGGGTGAGATGTCTTAGGAAGAGATTCTCAAATCTTTTTATTGGGTGACTGGTAGAGATCATCTAGTGTTCTTAACCAATTATCTCTTTTCTTGTACTTCGTTCCTCATCAGTTTAGTATCAGAGCTAAATTCTGCTCTTCCCTTGCATAAAATTTTCTTCCACAAAACTCTAGCCTCCAAGAAGTTTCCATAAAACTCTAGCCTCCACAAATTACAAGCCCTAATGCTTTTCTCCTCAAATCCTAGATCTCTCCCTCTTTCTTTCTCTCCTCTATTTGTCCAAAAAGAAAAAAGAAAAGGAAAAGGAAAAGAAAAGAAAATTAAAAAATAAAAACAAAAAACAAAAATAAAAAAACAAATCACCAAATTGAAAATCTGTCCTATTCATCATCTTCATCAATCCCTTCATTAGATCCCTCACCGATCAACCAACGTTTTCCCTCTTCTTCCCCTTTCCCCTTCGTCTTCACCGTAAGCTTCACCGCCTCTCCCCTCCGTCATTGACAACACTCTTTCATGTAGCGCCAGATATCCGACAACTGATGCCTTGCCTGGACTCTCACTGTGCCCGATTGAGGACGAATCATCCTCGCCAGGATCGATTGAGGAAAAATCATCTCCGACGAGGATCAATTAAAGTCAATGACCCCATCCAGGTGACGACAAGCTCAGATCGCCAATGTCGTCTTCATCTCTACATCACCACGCCTGCCACCTCTCCCAGTCCCTGCCACCGCTGACGTCAGCCTTCACTGCCACCTCTGTAGCCCTCGCCCTCAGAGCTCCTCCCTCCTCGAAGATCTTCCTCCACTAGATCCAGACCCATCATCGTCAGTGCCAATCTATCGCCGCAGATCTTCCCCGACATCGCCTCTCTTCCTCACCATCCTCCTTTATCCAGGGGCGGCTCAACCTCTAGGCAAATGAGGCAGTCGCCTAGGGCCCCCAAATATAATGGAGCCTCCAAAATTATAGTATAAATTAGTATTTAACTAAAATAAAAAATATAAAATATAGAAAATGTTTTTTATTTGTTCAAGTGGACGCTCCGGAGTGGTAATTGGACATGACTAGAAATTGTGTGGGCTTTGCCTGCGCGAGTTTGAATCCTTTCATCCACGCTTTTTTGATTTTTTTCCCTCTTCAATTTTATAATAATAGAAAAAGCATAAGTTTTTTCCACTTTCCCAAGCTAATATCCTCCACTCCCTATAACTATTTAATTATAATTAAAGAGGAGTCTCTTCCACTTTCTCAGCTGTCTTTTTCACTCTCCCTAACTATTTAATTATAATTAGAGAATTTTTCAAAATTAAAACTCTCTCTCTGTGCAGCAGCCTCGCTCTTCACTGCCCCCGTCGCCCAGACCTCAGACTGACGGTAGGGCCTGCAACTGCTCTATAGAAAAAGATACATTAGTAAAACTTGAATACAAAAACTTGATTAAAAATTTTGCATTTTAAAAAGCTAGAAGAATTTTTTTCAATAAAATAATAATTAAATAAAATATTAGTTAATATTAATTACTTTTTAAAGTATATTTTAAAAGGGCCCATTTGAAATTTTCGCTTAAGGTCTCCTTAAAAATTGAGCCACCCCTGCCTTTATCGACAACACCCGATCACCCATCACCCCATCGCCGCCGTCCATTGCCTTCGCCATCACCGTCGGCCATCGTCCTCGACTGCGCCTGCTCGTCATCTTCCGACCGCCGACGCATCGGCTTGCAATCCCCGCATACCCTCTTCTTGATCCAACCGCCGCTTGCAAAAAGCGAATCGAAGAAGAAGGAAAGAGATAATGGTCAGTCGGGTCTCAGAAATCAACCCGATCCAAACCCGCATCCAAACATATCCAAGAAGTAAAACAGGTTTAAGTTACAAATTCAATGCTATAGTGAACCTGACTCGTGCTACAGTAACGGATTCGGAAGAGAAATGGACCCATTAAGTGCACCCTTGTCATTTTCAGTCCGTAGCTTGTACATCCAGACTCTGATTCAGGAGTTTTTTGAGCCATTGAGTTCGTGAAGTGAGAGCTTCACTCAAGAACCTTGTGCATGATTTTCAGCCCGCGATCCGAGAACTTTTACGTTGGGCGTGAACGGCTCACCCCTCAGGTGACATCTATTTTTAACTGATTTATCAATTATCGATTACTTGTTATACTAGTGCATTGTAGTAATTTTATTAGCTGGTTTGTATTTTGCTTATATCTAATATTGGCATCATTGTGTGTTATCTTGATCACTTAGAGGATTGCATTTGTGCATTTAGAAGTTGAACTTTAGGGTATTTTAAACTTTGCTCATTTAGTACATGATCTAGTTTTATTTTCAATTTAGGATTTTGTGTTGCATTTGCGTGCTTGTTTGACCTCATATTTGTGTCATGTCTCCTTTTGAAAATCCAACATGAATAATCTAGATAAGCTTGATCACATGATTAGGCAACTTCGAGAGAGAATAGAATTAGACAAGTTAAACAACTTCCGTCAGGGTGACTTGTCCACTAGAGATTACATAGATTTGAGACTTATCCCATCGTTGTGATATGAGAGAGCATCATTTCTTGACCATAACTAGATTTGTTTTAGATTTAAGATCCGACATTAAGCGTGCTATGATCACTAGCTTTTATAGTGTGGACTCTGTTGAAGATACTTTGATTTTGCCCTCAATATAGACTTAATTTTTAAGGGGATAGTCAGTGTCAAAGTCTGAATGCAGTGTTCTAAATGTGAGAGATATGGACACTATGATTATCAGTGCCCTTCTTGGGAGCAGTATTCTAAATGTGAGGGATATGAACACTATAATTACTATTGCCCCTAGGAGAGTCAATATGTTAATCTTGTGCCTAATGATGATGTTGATGATTCGAAGGTTGTTAAGGATGTTCACGTTCATTTTGAGATTTCCAGTGTCATAAAAGGTACATCAATCATCAATATTCATCGATTCTTGATGAGATCCTTATGTCTTTTGAGAGTACTATTGATATTGTGGATGCAATAGTAGAGCCTAGTATACACATAATTGATGAGACATGTGTTTATGAGGATGATCAAAAGAGGCAGAAAATAGAAATTGAATTTATTATAGCTACTCCTAACAAGTCTTCTTCTAGCGAGTCATTAGAGTTTCTTGACAGGTTACATCAGGTTAGTCCTGGTGTTTCTTTTTTAGTGAGTGTTTAGAGTTTTCTCCTGAGTTTCTTTAGATTTCTATCGGTCATAGCGATGTTATATCATTAGCATTGTCTGAAGTACGTCCTTCTAAGAAACTCATGTCTCTCTTCCCCTATATTTAAGAGTTACTCTTTGTGAGTCAATTGCATTGCATTTGTTGCATATGATAAAAACCCTTAGACATATAGCAATTTGCAATGATGACTATGAATTTGTTGCATTTTTTATATAGTATCTTGTAGGATTTTGCAGTTAATGATGTGATATGTATGTTTCACCCTGAGATTTTGATAGTCAACATATAAGTTCCTATAGCGTTCTGAGGAGGAATGCTTCTGTCACCTACGAGTTGGATATCTCATGCGATCGTGGTATCAGCCCGACTTTGAGTGGAAATGATTCGATTTGTTCTGTTGTGTACAAGGTTCTAAATATCGGATATCGGGATCGTATCGGATGGGGGGTTATTCATATCGGGGGAGATATCGGGGATACGCGCGCATTTCGGGCATTCATATCAGACACAATATATAATGAAATATTGATAACTAAAAGTTAGTTTAGAATCATAAATATCATCTACCTAATAAAAATGATGGAATATGTTTGCAAAGACACTAAAAAATAATGTACATTTGCACGCAGTTGTGCAATAAATAAGTTATTTCATATCGGGATCGGGCGATTTATCGGCCAATATCGGGCAATTTATCGGGAGATAATTCAAATATCGGCCGTTTTTTTGTTGCAAACGCTGTGGCGAACGATTTTCTCATATGTATCGGCAACAGACAAAAAAGGGGATATCGGACGATATCTTGACCGACTCGGCCAATATTTAAAACAGGGGTTGTATGTGTCTTCTCATTCAAAAGCCAGTTCCACCTCCACCACCTTGGTTTAGATTTGAGGCCCGCATACTGGTGTCTCGACCACCACCATGGCCTGATTGAGAGCGAGGAGATTTACGCTCGACGGAGTCGAGTTTTTTTTTTCAACCCCAGGGGAATGGTGGGGACGTCGAATGGCTTTACTTATTTTATTTTAGTTGATTTATGAGTTGTTCAGTTTGGCTTGTTTTAACTTTCATTTTACTCTCACATTAGTTGTAGTGAAAAAATTTCCTGTAATGTAGGCTTATAAAAGGTCAAAACTGCTTATGAGATTCTTGGTTGATGAATACGAAAATTATTATTGATGCATTTATAACATGTGTGCTTTTGGGTGAGATGTTCTAGGGAGAGATTCTCAAATCTTTTTTTAGGATGACAAACTTTAGGTTGAGATTATCTAGTATTCTTTCCCAATTATTCCTTTCTTGTAGTTTGTCCCCCATCAGTTATTCTTTGTGAATCAACATAACATTGCAAAACTATTAATACAGTACTGGAGAGCTAAGATGAAATCAGTGCTGCTATTGTAAAAGAACAGTAGAAATCATAGATGATATTTCATATTAGAAGCAATTATTTTCAAGAATTGACAATTAGCTCCAGTGTCAGTACTGTGGTAGGTAGCTACAATTATGTCGCTAAGCGATTCTATTGCCACTGTCATGCTAATTTTATCTATAGGAAGATAATTAAGGGAATAAATGTCATCTGCAACCAGCAATATATGTCACAAGCTTAGCTGCTGTGGAGGTACAATGTGGACGTGATCGTGGTCAGGATATTATCAGCTCTGTAGATGTCAAATGTGGTTTAAGCTTGGGAGAATACACAGCTCTTGCATTCGCTGGAGTTTTCAGGTATTCTGGATCTATAATGTCCGTACATATCCGCATGGCTAACTGCGTTGTTTACATTAAGAGTGAAACTCTTAAAGTAACCTCTATGATTTGGACAAAGGTCTGAAATCTCACTATCGATATCGGTATCCGTTGTCGGTTTTTGATATTGGAAATATCCAATCCTGAAATATCTGCTGTTTCTGTTTTGTTACTGTCGTATTGGTAATTTCAGTACCGTATCGGTTAGTATCGGTATCAGCTGATATTTCAAACATTGACAGAACTCATTAAGCAAGTATCACATCTCAAAACCTTATTGGGATACGATGATACCTTGCACTTTTCCACATGATTCTTTATATTTATCTTGTTCGTTTAACAATTGTAATAACTTGTGCGACTATTGTGAATAAATTCCTAGCTTCGAGGATGGTCTCAAGCTTGTCAAGCTTAGAGGAGAAGCCATGCAGGTTAGCAGCCAAACCTAGAGTTGCAAGTAATCCAGTGATATTCAACTAATGATGACTCATCCCAGAGAGACTTCATAATTACATATCTTCTATATTTCCTTCAGGATGCTGCTGATGGTGCTATGGTTAGCGTCATAGGACTTGATTCAGAAAATGTGCAGTTGTTATGTGATGCTGCTAATGAGGAAGGTGACGAGAAAAATAAAGTCCAAATTGCAAATTTCCTATGTCCAGTAAGATATCTCTCAACTTTGTACTTTTAGAATTTTAGCATTATGTCAAATCATTGCTTTTGACTTGAAATGCATTTTTAAGGGTAATTATGTTGTATCTGGTGGTGTCAAAGGAGTGGAAGCAGTTGAATGTAAGGCAAAATCGTTTAAGGCTCGGATGACAGTAAGTGCTCAAAGTTGTTAAAAGTTCAACGTCAACATCAGTCCAAAGACAACATCCATATCATGTAACTTTTTCTCTCGGCTTTCTCTTGAATTTCATATAATTTGTATTTATGAAGGAAAATTGTCAATTACTTGTTCATAATTCAAGTGGCAATTTCTACTATTTGGCTAATGACATGCTATATTCTAAGGCTGATAATAACTTGGGATGCTTGCTTAAAATTCTGAAACTCTTTTATAAGATGATACTAAACATGCTGAGAACAAAATCCCTCTAAAGTGACTGGTGCATCTTGCAGCTTATAACTGCATTATAGGATTTATGGCGCATGATCAGCGGCAGATGCAAGATATCTTTGTAGTGTGGGCATAAATGTAATAAGAAAAAATAGAAAACGAGAAGGGAAAAAAGTTGCACTAAAAACTTGAACTTGTGACTTCTAACAACATATTTTATAAGTTATCACTTGAGTTAGAGCTCTAAAATATCTTTATTCTAGTAAAAATAATCTAAAAAGAAGAGATCATATAAAAAAAAATTACAAATTATATATACCATATATTTTATAAAATTCAGTGTGGGCGTTCACTCACACTGGTGTGTATGTGGATCCACCCCTGCGCATGATAGTAATAATAATACATGTTTAAATGGTCTGGCTTCAACTGTGATCATCATCATTTACTCCAGGAAGCTGATGGCATAGGTTTGAAATGTGTAAACCTTTAAATAATCTAACTGTCAATTACTTGATCATGATATTAAGTTTAAATTTCAAAAACCATGGGAGCCGGAAGTAATGATTGGCATGGTAAATATCAATTATTGGATTTCAGGTAGCCTAGCAGTTAATGGTGCTTTTCACACGAGCTGCATGGAACCGGCTGTATCCCAATTGGAGGCTGCATTGGCAGCAAAGGAAATACAAAAACCCAGGATACCAGTCATATCAAACGTGGATGCACAACCACATTCTGATCCTGACACGATCAAAAAGATTTTGGCTCGTCAGGTGAGTTAACTCCTGCCGTGAAATTTCACGTACTAGCAACAAACAAGTATTACGAGAATTTTTCACAGTGGTTCTCTTCAAGAACAGGTGACTTCTCTCCAGTTCAGTGGGAGTTAACCGTGACTCTCTTGAACCAAGGGCTCAGGAAAAGCTACGAGTTGGGACCTGGCAAGGTATTGCACACTTCACCCTATCAAATCCTCTTTCGTGTGCTCTGGTTCCAGTGGTTTTTTAAAACATCGACCACTTAACTTCTACCAGTATTTTTGACGACCCCATGTTTGCAGGTTATAGCAGGAATCGTGAAGCGGATGAATAAGACTGCTGTTATTGAGAACATCGGTGCTTGATTACGCTACGCCTGTCATTGCCATTTACTTCAACTCTGGAGCTGCAATCTTCGTGATCTTGATGCTTTCTGAGGTTGTTTGGTGAGATTAAAAGTCCACAGATTAGCTTGGTAGACTAAGCTATAAGCCAAACGGCCTCCCTTTCAAATTATTGTTGAAGAAGATTGATTTGCATTGGGCTGTTGTAATTTAGAGTGCAGAGACCTGTATTAGTGAGACGACGCTGAAAGGGCTAGCCATGGAATAAGGCCTGTAGTATGAGTGCACCATTTTCCCCCTAGTCTCGGTGATTATTTTGTATGATGATCATCACGAGTCAGATATTTATTTATGGGTTTTGTGAACCTAAACATCAATCAACCGTGATTATCGTGAAACTGAACGCTTGGTGTCTGCTTGCAAGTTTTGCCAAGTCCTAATGTGCCCATTTCAATGAGTTTTGAAGTGGTTGCTTTGAAGTTCTGCACTAATGTCTTCAGCATTTTCAGCCTCTATTGCGTTATTGTGCTGCAAATGAAGTTCTTTTATTCTGAGGTTATCAAATTTCTGCCAGTAGAAGCATTTGATCTTTTGAGTAGACCAAATAAACAAACTGAACTTTTTCCCTGCAGGGAAGTCACAATTCATATGCCATATTCAAATATTTGGAGTACAGTCAATTTCTCCAATCATGCTCCCAGAATTCCATGGGAACCTCAAATTTATAATAGAAGAAGCAAGCTGCTGCTCTCGATATAAATTCCAAAACAACAATGAAACTAAATAATACTTTTATGTTCAATAACTTGCGTATAATCACGATGAGTGGTGTTCTTCAAAGAAAGCACAAGCCTGGATTAAGCAAAAGATTCACAAGGAAATACTAAGATGAGTGATGTTCTTCAAAAACCAAATTTCCTCTAGCAAATTGGCTGTTGTGACAATAGTACCATCAAAACAAAATTTAAGATAACCAAAAACAGCAAAAGCCAGTCACAACTTCTCCACACGCAAAACATTGGAATGAATGAGAATGCCTACGAACAGGAAACTGTCGTCCTAAATTTGAAATTTTCCAGTAGCCACTACTCGGACAGTAAGAACTTCATGCGCTCTCGATCACAGGGTACTCGAACACGACATCTTTCCCACATAGCCTGCGGTAAACTCCCGAGAATGTCTCGAGTTTGTATTCAGTGTTGTTACGCTCCTTTGGGTCCAAGAAGATCTGCAACAAGAAACTAACCTGTTACTGTCAAGTAAAAAATAGAGCAAAGCGTCATTTATAAATTACCCAGGAATGAAAACACAGCTGACACGTAGAGAGAAAATATTAGCTACTCGGAAAAGGATCCATTTGCTTATTTCTGTTTAAAACTGTCATAAAATAAAGAATAAATAAAACTAGCATTCAGTAGGAATTATCTTGAACTTCATGAGTATAGAAGGCAGTATGATCTGGGTTCAATACACTTGATCTATACCCAATCATATTACTTGTCTGTCGAACAAAAGATTTAGCCAGAAGTCTTTAAAATAACTCACTTTAATGATCTTCGAGCCATCCAAGCGATATCTTTCACGCTTCCCAACAATTTCCGCAGGATAAACGACATCCTCCAAAATAGCTTCATGTACAGCAGTGAGTGTACGGTTGCGAGGGCGAACAACAGCTGAACCCTTCTTTGGTGGCCTCAGTATCCTTCGAGTTGCAATGAAGATCACATCCTGGAATAATAGAGATAATGCAGCAAAGGAAAAAAATTCAATAAGATAAGACCACACAAGGTAAATGATCTAACAAAAGCAGATATTGCCTTCTCCATGGAGAAAAGGTCTAGACAAATTAGTGCACAGGGGGTCAAGAATGAAACAAACCGGCAGTTATATGGCAGTTATTTGATTCAAAAGCCCGAATTTTACATGGATGGCATCTCACTGAATGAGACCAAGACTGGCTTACAAATCTAGTTAAGTGAGAAGCAAGTCTACATGAAGAATACATATTCCATATGAATTACCAGATTTGAGAAACCTCCAGTGTCTATCATTATGGGAGGGTAAAGAAAATAGAATGATTTGCAACTCTTAAATAACAATATATATTCTAGTTGATAAATTTGAATGCTTGGGAAAGCAGATGTTCAAGTTCATAAATATGACTAGAATCAGAAATCATAAATTGGTAGAAAACAGATTATCAATTCTTCTTTGCAGAGAGTTCAATTCTTCTTTGCAGAGAGTATGAACTTACAGGGGACCAGCTTTTGAATGCTGATCAATCCTTGCCAGGTATACTTTGGGCCTTAAAAAAGTCTTTATTGTGTAAATTATAACAGTCTAATATATATTTTTTAGAAAAAATGAACTATAAAAAATCAAACCGAGAGTCGTAAGCTATCCAAAATCAATCAGTCCTTTTATATATAATTTAAACAGGAAAGAGCTAATTATCGGTTTTGATCAACCGGGTTAATATTAAAGTTCTCTTTGGTTCATCAGATATTCAATTACGCTTTTTCAGGGAAAAAGTTCAACCAAAATATAATGAAAGAGGCAAAATGGAACTTCTTGATTCTAAACTTAGAACAGCACGAAGAAGATATTAAAGATGAAATAATGCATCAAATGTTTTTCATGGGGGATAAATAAACCATATAAAATAGGTTGGTTTACATTAATTGAAAAACAAAAAGGCATTTATACGACATTGATATTTTTTATTAAAGCTATAAAACATGTGTTTTAAAGACTGATTCCTAACATGGTTCAAAGTCACAGTCTCGGCCGCCGACTCGGCGGGTACCTGAGACGGATCGGTCGCGGCGACTTGAACCGGTCTCGGGCGACACGCGCAAAACGCTACATAGAAAACTCAAAAAAAATCTGAAAAAATCACGACTATTCGTAAAAAAAAAAAATATCCATCAAATTTCATGTATCACATGTTCAAAATAAATTTGTTTTCAGGGGGTAATTAGAGAAACCTCATAATTTCAGGGTAATTTATAATATGAAAAAATTGAGAGATAAATATGAAAAAAAACCAAAAGAATAAAAGCAAAAAAAAGGAGAAAAGGATAAAGGTCGCCCGATCTCTCTCTCTCTCTCTCTCTCTCTCTCTCTCTCTCTCTCCCTCACCCGATCTCTCTCAATCGCTCTCTCACCCAATCTCTTTCTCTCCCCCCCCCTTCAATCGCTCTCCCTCTCCCTTAGCCTCTCCCCCTCTCCAACCCCCTGTCCCTCCCCCTCCCCCCTCCCTCTCTCTGTCCCGATGGGGAGAGGGAGAGGCAAAGGCAGGCAGTGACAGTGAGAAGATATGTTATGTGTTTTTTTTTAACCCGACTCGATCAAGACTCGGTATCGAATCAGCCAAGTTAGCCCGCGACTCGGCCGATTCAACCGAGTTGACTCCGAGTATTGGCTGAGACGATCGATTCTGAGCCGGTCCCTTGAACCGGGTCTCAGAATCGTGTCGGCGGATGCCGAGACGGATACGGCTGAGTTGTATCCGACTCGGTCGAGTTTTCGAATCGTGATTCCTAGTCAAGCTCTCTAATATGTGTCATAGATTAGGTTTGATGTCGTAGATTAAGTTTAAAATCAAAATATAGGGCTGCGAGCTATCTGACGCAGCATGCTCCAATGAAATGAATGCTTCATCGCACTCCAAGTTACAAATAATAGATGAATTTAATATTCTATGATCCTCATCAGAATCTTGTAGTGGTGATGTTATTCCATGACGATCTTTGTATAATCAGTTAGGTTTTACCCTATTGCTGCAGCTTGACTATGATAAAATATTAATCAGTTAGATATGGTCGTATTGCTGCAGTTTGACTATGATATGAAACCTCAGCTTTCTTCAACCTGACTGAAAATTTTAACAATGGCGCTTTTTTAAATCAAGGATCCAAAGAAATTTGTGACTTCAACGTAACTAGAAGTTTGACCGTGGTGTTCTTTTTTCATCCGGGGTGCAAAAAAAATTGTGAAGGCAATAAGTTCAATTGAGTTCCAACTTGAGTTAAAAGGTGAACTGCAAATCGAGAGATGTAGCATAAGGCAAGAAGTGCCAACAATGACAATCATATGGAGCAAGGCACTAATACATGAAAATACTAATAACATTTAAAACCTTACAATAAGGCTTTCTAGTCAGTGAACTGATTGAAGGGCTTTTCAAAAGGCTGGATAACTTGCTGGAACAGTAATAATTAGAGGAAAGATGTGTGTGGTGTCCAGAGAAGAATTACGAAAAAGAAGAGAAGGTGCAACACGAAAATGTCTTCAAACAGATCTCAATTTGATAAATTTTTCAGTTTATTGTTTTTCTTGAAAACGACTTACTTTGTGCTCCTCATCGTATGCCTGTACTACCAACTTACTAAAGGGCGTCCAACAAGACATTTATGGGTTTATATATCCCAAGAGAGGAATCACTAAATTGGCTCTAACCGACTTACTATTAAGCCAACAGTCAGTTATGAGTGCCCAAAGCTGGCATTGGCCTCACCTGGGCACCTGACATGCGCAGGTGGATAACGGCTGTAAAACAGTGGTTCCTACAAGTAGTTCTACAAGAATAAATACCAACATCACCCCCCAACTAAAAGTCTAAATTTGGAGATCAAACAAACAAAGATCACAGCACACAAAGTGCATAAACATCAAACCACTTTTGGAAACCCCCGCGAGAGAGAGAGAGAGAGAGGAGAGAGAGAGAGAGAGAGAGAGAGAGAGAGAGAGACCCATAACACATAAAGTATAATGCATACATCTATCAACTTCCACTGTTCACTCATTTAAGTTAAGAGAAAAGGAATCCATTCTCACCTTTCCACTGAACTTCTTCTCCAGTTCCCTCACAAGCCTCACATGGATCTTTCTGAAAGCCTTCCTCAACCGGAAGGGAACATGAATAACTACCGCCTTGCGGTTCCCGGCAATATCAATTTGACTGCACATACAACCTCACTCAGCTCTGTTCAAAGTTCAAACTAAAACACAGCAACATTACACAATTCCTAAACTTACACTGCAGAATTAATGAAAAGATCTTTCAAGTCACTCTTCAGCTCCTGATTGGTATTCTCCAAATCAAAGATGGACTGCGAGTAACCAAGTATTTAGAACGTTTAAGCATGTAAAAAGATGAACAGAAACATAAACAAACCAATCATTAAAAAAGGGACAAACCTGAGCAACATTGTACTCAAATTCGCTGGGCTCGAGACCCTTGTCTTTGTGAATCTTCCTACCCGCGGTAAACATGTTGATTGACCCTACCTGCTATTCCCAGACAAAGAAATAACGTAATTCAAGTTTCCATTGAAAAGGCTAAGGAAAAAATGATTTTTTTATCCCTAAATTGTGAATCCATTAGTACAAAAATGCAAAACAGTTTAAATATGCCCCAAAAACTCACAAAAATATTCAGAAAACAGTAAGAAGAGAGCTTTGATCTACATGCAACTTAGATTTGATATAGACAACTCTACGAAAATATCACTTATTGAAGGGGAAAAAATTCAAATCTTGACATAATATCCAAACAACATGACTATGATTAGTATCAGCACGTAACAAACTGCACGATCTAACAACGTTGGAGATGGGAAAAACTCTACCAAAACCCTAGATTAGATTGCAGTATACGTAAAATTCTCTAGCCCTAAACGCTAGATGAATTAATTGGAGAGGAGAGATGGGAAGATTACCTGGAAGCGGCGGAAGAAAGAGGAGAGAACGAGAGTCCGCCGCCGCTTTAAGGGTTCTGTCGAAATATAATCCCTCTCTCTGGGTTTTGTATGGAGAGCTAGCCCTCGGATGGACGGCCAAGATAAGATGAAGACTTTTTCTGCATATTAACCCTTATGAAAAAAATTAAGTTACAGCATATGAAATTTTCTAATGCCCGCTACTCCTTGTATATAACTATTGCACCACCGCTATGGGTTAAGAAACCGACCAATCAGCCAGGAGGAGAATGAGAGAGAAAAAGAATGAGGGGAAGCTGAGAGAGGAAGAAGGAGGGGGTCGATATTACTCTCTCTCTCTCTTTAACGCGTGTGAATGAAGACGGACAGATAAAGTTTCTATATGAGTCACAAAAGATCCCTCTTCAATTGATTTTGATTACATAATTAGTTGTTTACGGCGATGCAAACCATATTTGCCTGGAGGAGTGAACAGTGTGGGTGTTATGGATTTTTTAAAGAAGAGTTACAAATAGAATCGAGAAATGATTATTTCACAACAAAATTACTTGGAGAAGAGTGGTAAGAACTTCTTACTAGGAAGTCTGTTTGGTGTACTAGGAAGTCTGTTTGGTACATGAGAAATTACTTAAAAAATCTAAGATTTCCATGCGGACACGGGATATATGTTTGGTATAAGCTTAACTCTGTGCTTTTATGATCAATAGATTGTCTCAACATCAAATTCACATATTTTCATAAAATATGATTCTTTTTGTGATAGGCAAGTATTTATATTCTCATCACCTAATAATCCATTCCTAAGGTAATACTTTTCTTTCTTCTTTCCAGAGATGTTTGGTTAAGGGTGAAAGTGAGAAAGTGAAGAAATAAGGAAGTAGTAATAGGTTCTTTTGGAACTTGAAAATTGATTAGTAAGTTTTTTGGTGTTTGAATGTTATTGGGAAGTGTGGTTTGAAAAATGTTATGTCTTTTTCGGTATTTGGATAGTAATGTAAAAGTGAAAGTGAAAAAGTTGACCACAAAGTTGACCGCAAAATAATATTAAAATAAAAATTAATTAAGAAAAATAAAAATTAGACTGTAATTAGAATACAAGTAAGATTTACATAATCACAAAATTAATTGTTTTGAGTTACAACTTATTACAAATGAGATTTACATGACCAAAAATTTAACTGTAGCACAATAGAAGTGAGGAAATGGTTATGTAAAAAAGAAAAGAGAAAAGGAAAAGAGATTTTCTCATTTTTCTTTTCCGATGTTTGAATAGATAGAGAATTGAGAAATGACACTTCCTCATTTCCTTACTTCCGCCCACTTCCTTGAAACCAAACAACCCCTTCCTTGCCTCCCCTCACCATGGTCACTATCAACGCACAATATTCTTTGAAATTTCCCTGGTTGATTAAACAGTTTTGCACCCATCATCATTGTGGCTGTCATCACCTTCAGTGCCATTGCTATCGTTATCGATGCTAGCACCACTATTGTTGTTGCCACCACGGTTGTCACCACGTCTTCACCGATACCATTTCTATTAATACTATAACAATTGCCACCACGGGATCTCATTCCACCTCACCACTATTGATGTCACCACCATCATTTGTTGCTGCGAAAATCATCATACCCATGCTGTTATTTGTCATTTCAATATTGTCACAATCATCGTTACTACTACCACTATGATTGAACCTCCCCTGCGTGCGCGACCACCGCACTGCCACGCCGCGATGCCCCCAAGTTTGGTTTTAGTATACATAATTACAATATGCTTTGTAGAAGATTTGCAAAATGGATACGAATGCATTTCTCGCCATTTGGGTCTTTTATATCAATGTTTTGTAAATAAAACTCGCATAAAATTTTGATCATTTATTTTATTCAGTGAAAGTCTGACAATATAATACCGCATTTTTTTTCTATATTATTTTTCTTAACAAGATATCGACATTTTATTTTTTTAAAAAAAAACCCTCCTAATTCTTCAAACATGCTATGTCTCCTCCATCAGAGATCAATCAATTACGCGTGACAAAATATTCTTTGAGCTTTCTTCCATTTCATATAGTGAAAAATTAAACTTATATCCACTAAAAAAAAATAATGCCGTGACCATCTCAATTACATATTTGTGCAACTTTTTTAAGGTAGGCCTGAGCTTGGGTAATCATTACCAAAATAAAATTACTAGGGATAATTTTTTGGCAGTAGTTTTTTAAGGTTAATCAGGGGTAAAATTAAAATTAATTTTTTTTTTGATAATCACACACAAAAAAAAAAAGTAGAAGTTAATTTTAAAGTATGATTAGGCACAACTGATATCGGAAATTTGGTGAGACTTGCAAATTAATTCACCGACGAAATTGGAAGAAAAGTCAGCAGAGTCTCTCGCTCCCAAAGTCGCTTTTTTTTTTTGGCAGAGAGAAGGAGAAGGGAGCGAGCGAGGAGACATAGAGAGAGATGGATCAGGTGCTGAACAAGGTGGGATCTTACTGGTTCAGCAAGAGGGCCAACAAGGAGATCTCCTCCGTCGGAGACGATCTCAATGTAAGTCAGTGAGCTTTTCATTTCAACCACCAATCGCATAATTTGATCATCGCTTCTAATTTTGTCTTCAATTATACACCAGCCTTTGAGTTTAACATTATTTTTGGGGTGTTTCTTCAATAATTTGCTTTTATTTTGATGCTAATTAAAGAGGATGCCCCCTTGATCACAAAACTCCAGTCTATAAATTTGTTTAATTACTGTCCTATTTGACATTATGACATGCCATCGTCAATGAAATCACCCAAAAATTTTAAAAAAGCTGCTTGTTAGGGTGTGAAGCACACGTTGAACTTCTCATCAAAGTGGATTCTGTTTTAATTTCGACACTTGGGTACTTAATAATGTTGGCATGTGCATTTTTGATACTCGAAACCAGGATACTATTGTTGGTTTCTGCTTAACAGGAATCAATCTGACAACTATTCCAGATCACTGAAATATCAACAATCTAATTGGCCAGGTCGGCAAATATCAGGTGGGAGGTTTTCCGTTCAATAGAACATTCCTTAATTTAAGAACCACCTTTCAATTTCCTTCCTTGGTTAAACACCAATTAGACTGAATCTAAATCAGTCTCGATATACTGAATATCAGTATATCCCCTGTATAAAGAAATTAATTCACTTATACAGTACTTGGAGTGAGATACGCTTAGAGCGAATCTCCTTAAGACAATTACGTCCCCTGCACCGGTGCTAACGTGTTACTGGACGCTGGTCTCCCAAGATACAACACTCCTTCACGGTATTTGGATAGCACTACCAAATCACCGTACGGTCGAACCGTAGTCAACCAGTACCTTCACAGGATCGTTGAAGCAGCGGGATAAGGACAAATTTCGAATGAATATTTGCCTTTACTTTGGAGTAGCACCCACTGTTGAGGACGAAGGAAGGTTGAAGAATATTCTTCTTCAGAAGTCTCAGATTCAGACAACAATTCTATTTCAAGAATCTGTTGAATTTTCTAAGCCTCTTTCAGAACGAATTTTACAGAATCTCCTTTGGAAGTCGCTTCGGAAATCGAGTTACTGATTCCCACTTCCCGTTGGAAGTCACTTCAGAACTCCACTTCCCAGTCAGAACGCAGTAACTCACTTTGCAGTTCAGAACGTATAGAGAGAAAAGATATTTTCTGATTTAGGTGTGTTTAGAATGAGAAACTGGAGCGCTATTTATAGCGCTCCAGGAGGGGCCAACGGGTCCGAACCCAACGAAAGGTTGCAACCTTTCGACCCAATAGTCACAACTGTTGGCTGTCCAACTGACGCACCCAACAGTCACAGCTGTTGGCTGTCCAACTGACGCGGAGCAGGTCCGTTGGCGGGGCGGTTCGGATCCAGATAGTGGAGCGGGTCTGATTCGGGTATGCTCGTAACTCATACCCGTGAGACCCGATTCAAAAAGAACCAGACCGGGTAGGGAACCAGAACCCGAACTCAGACCCAGACCAAAGCCCAGACCCGAGCCCGAGCCCGAGCCCGAGCCCCGGCGCCGACCGGCCGGCCGCCGCCACCGCCGCCAGCGGCGGTGCGCGCGCGCATGTGCGGGCATAGTTCCCTCCCAATCGTGCGCGAAAACTCCAAGTACCCAAAGGGCACGCCCTTTGTTCTCAATTTTCTCTATTTATACACCACAAACTTTCATCCCATGGCCAATGTAGGACTAAATGCTTTTAGCTACCTTTAGTCCTATTTTTGCTTTGAATTAGGCAATCTTTAGACTTGAATATCTCATTCATTCGAAGTCAGAATTGAACATGTGAATATACCACGTTCATCCCCAATGGAAGGAGAACACACTCCAACCATCATCCAATTGATTCGATCAACGGATCTTGCCATAATTCAGCTCAAAGGTTCACTTTTATATTCTTCAATTCCAACAATCCCCACAATGAATGGAGATTCAAGAAAATGACACACAAAAAGACTGACTCTATTGTGAAAGGTACTTTAGAAAAGAAACTGCATCAGGATAGGTGAACTAGGTCTTGAACCTTCCATAGCGAAAGCTTTATCGGACTTACTGGCTAATCAGTGAACTAGGTTTTGAATTGTTAGCCGTTAGTGTAAGCCAAGTCAACAAGCTTCACACAGTGACTTTCCAAATCAACTTTGGTTCTCGGTTGTGTCCGTTTTGGCCCTGGACATTCTTGGTTTCAGAGAGTATCTTTAGGGAATAACAGCCTCCATAGAAATTCCCAAAAGAGCCGACCCAACTCTATACTCACATAGGTGATCGTCCTATTAAGAGTAGTCTACTCTACTCCACTTGTTTAGTAACAAGATATAGGCATCATTAAAAGCGTTAAGCTTATCCTTAATCCACTTGTAGAAAAGCACTTATGTGCACCTTAGGAATGGATGGAGTCAAGCTCCCAAGTGCTTACTTGTTGAGTCAATCATAACTAGTTTTTCCTCTTGAACTTAATCCGTGGGATCTCCAGTCGCTAAGTGATGTTTCCATTAAGCTGACTCGGTAAGGTTAGGTTTTTAGACCCATTCCCCTCGATGCGCAGTTTATACGCTCTCCACTTAAACCTTTAGTAAGCGAATCCGCTAAATTATCCTTTGACGATACAAAGTCAATAGAGATAATTCCATTTGAGAGCAACTGCTTCACGGTATTATGTCTATGACGAATATGTCTAGACTTATCGTTGTATATAACATTTTATGCTTCTGGGGTTGACATAGCCTCTTTAAATGTTTGAGGCTCACTTTCAATAGCGTATGCTATGAAATCTGGATCAAAAGATTTTGAGATTCTAAATCTCTAACTTCTTCTTGGTTCAATTTCCGCATTAACAATCAGTTCCTCGGGGCTTTCGTCCCTGAACGCCATCTCATGTGTTCTTTTCCCAGAAGTCTTATCTGTTTCCCGTTTATATGGAAAAATATCTTCAAAGAACACAACATCTCTAGATTCGATAATCATGTTTACATGAATATCTGGTATCTCTGATTTATGAACCAGAAATCTGTAGGCACTACTATTCAAGGCATAGCCTATGAATATGCAGTCTATAGTTTTTGCTCCCAACTTAGTCTTTTTAGGTAATGGTACTAGCACCTTTGCAAGGCACCCCCACATTTTGAGGTAATGGTAGGAAGGTGTCCTTCCATGCCATAACTCAAATGGTGTAAGACCAAGTTTCTTGTGGGGTACTCTGTTTAGAATATAATTTGCAGTTAACAGAGCTTCCCCTCACAAGTTCTGCGGAGCTCCAGAACTTACGAGCATGAAATTGACCATGTTCTTTAAAGTTCTGTTCTTCCGTTCAGCAATTCCATTTTGCTGAGGAGTATATGGTGCTGTTGTTTGATGGATTATATCAAATTTAGCACATAACTCACTAAAATCATTTGATTCATATTATCAGATTTTAGAATCTTAATTTTCTTGTTGAGTTGATTCTCAACTTCGGCTTTATATGTTATAAACATATTTATTGCCTCATCCTTACTGTTTAAAAGATACACATAACAGTATCTTAAACAGTCATCAATAAAAGTAATAAAATACTTTTTACCGCCTCTAGTTGGCATAAACTTCAAGTCACACAGATCGCTATGAATTAACCCTAAAGGTTCTGTATTTCGATCAATTGAGTGAAATGAATTTTTCGCCAACTTGGCCTTAACACAAATCTCACACTTGCGAATTTCTTCCAAGTTGAGTTTAGGAATATATCCTGGATTAGACATGTTCTTTAATAACTTGTAATTTACATGCTCTAATCTAGCATGCCACAAAATAGGAGACTCAAGCACCTTTATTTATAAGCTTCGGGTACAAATACACAGACTTTTTATCTACCACTGCAACATTGGCTTTAAAAAGTCCATCAACAAGATAACCCTTTCCCACATACATCCCTCCCTTAGTAAGTACAAGTTTATCTGATTCAAAAACCATTCTAAATCCTTTCTTACTAAGTATTGATCCAGAGATCATATTCTTGCGGATATCTGGAACATGTAGCACATCGTTCAGAGTAAACTCTTTCCCCCATGTCCACTTCAGGATGACCTTGCCTTTTCCTTCAACCTTTGAGACGGCTGAATTTTCCATGAATAGTTGCTCATCTTGCTCTAATATTTGATATTCAGAGAATAATAATTTCTCAGAGCAGATGTGCCGAGTAGCCCCAGTGTCTACCACCAATCCTTATTGTGGTTGTCAGATTCACTTCTGACACCACAGCTGAAAGGCTTGGCGACTCATGGTCGGTCAAGTTTGCCTGTGGGTGGCTTTTCTTGTTCTTTTTGAGACGGCTGCGACATTCATTCGCCTTATACCCCTCTTTGTTGCAGATGTAGTAGGTTCCCTTGAAGCGCATGTTCTTGCCTTCTTGGACCTTTCCTTTGTACCCCTGGGAAGTCTTCTTCCGCTTTAAGCATTTGGAAGTAGACGCTTTCCCCTTTGAGTCTTCGATCACATTGGCTTTTGCTTCATAGGAGTTCTTACTGCTCCTTTTCTCAGACTTTCTGTTGTCCTCCTCGATTTGAAGCCTCACAATGAGATCTTCCAACTTCAACTCCTTTCGCTTGTGCTTCAGGTAGTTCTTGAAAT
This sequence comes from Agave tequilana, assembly GCA_038442645.1. Lineage (NCBI taxonomy): Eukaryota > Viridiplantae > Streptophyta > Magnoliopsida > Asparagales > Asparagaceae > Agave > Agave tequilana. Next base: position 129,486 of record JAVJIF010010242.1, read on the forward strand.
CTCTCCACGCAGGTGGGAGTTTCTCCACGATAGTAGCAACCTGAAAGATTTCAGGTAGGATCATACATTCGGCTTCTATCTCATGCAAGATAAGTTGGAACTCTTGCACCTGACTGATTACAGTCTTGCTGTCCACCATTTTGTACTCCAGAAATCGTACTACGACGAACTTCTTGGTACCAGCATCCTCAGTCTTGTACTTCTTATCAAGACTGGTCCATAACTTCTTTGCCGTTGTGATAGGACTGTAGACATTGTAAAGAGAGTCATCCTGTCCATTTAATATATAATTTCGGCAAAGTAAGTCACATTGAGTCCATGCATCAGTTGCGGGCTCTGGTGCATCTTCTTGCAGGAATCTGGCCAGATGAAGAGTGGTTAAGTAGAAGAGCATCTTCTGTTGCCACCTCTTAAATTCTGTGCCGTCAAATTTTCCTGGCTTCTCCAGCTTCGGGTTATGAAGTGAAGTTGGCATCAAAGATTGCATGTTGGTGCCTTGCTTGAGCTATCTTGATTAGTCTCAGACATTTTCTGCAAGTTCAAGCAGAATAGAAGTAAGAAACTTCAATAGTTAATTGTCTTAAGATTGTTGGTTTCTGCTTAACAGGAATCAATCTGACAACTATTCAAGATCACTGAAATATCAACAATCTAATTAGCTAGGTCGGCAAATATCAGGTGGGAGGTTTTCCGTTCAATAGAACGTTCCTTAATTTAAGAACCACCTTTCAATTTCCTTCCTTGGTTAAACACCAATTAGACTGAATCTAAATCAGTCTCGATATACTGAATATCAGTATATTCCCTGTATAAAGAAATTAATTCACTTATACAGTACTTGGAGTGAGGTACGCTTAGAGCGAATCTCCTTAAGACAATTACGTCCCCCACACCGGTGCTAACGGGTTACTGGACGCTGGTCTCCCAAGATACAACACTCCTTCACGTTATTTGGATAGCACTACCAAATCACCGTACGGTCGAACCGTAGTCAACCAGTACCTTCACAGGATCGTTGAAGCAGCGGGATGAGGACAAATTTCGAATGAATATTTGCCTTTACTTTGGAGTAGCACCCACTGTTGAGGACGAAGGAAGGTTGAAGAATATTCTTCTTCAGAAGTCTCAGATTCAGACAACAATTCTATTTCAAGAATCTGTTGAATTTTCTGAGCCCTCTTTCAGAACGAATTTTGCAGAATCTCCTTTGGAAGTCGCTTCGGAAATCAAGTTACTGATTTCCCACTTCCCGTTAGAAGTCACTTCAGAACTCCACTTCCCAGTTCAGAACGCAGTAACTCACTTCGTAGTTCAGAACGTATAGAGAGAAGATATTTTCTAATTTAGGTGTGTTTAGAATGAGAAACTGGAGCGCTATTTATAGCGCTCCAGGAGGGGCCAACGGGTCCGAACCCAACGAAAGGTTGCAACCTTTCGACCCAATAGTCACAACTGTTGGCTGTCCAACTGACGCACCCAACAGTCACAACTGTTGGCTGTCCAACTGACGCGGAGCGGGTCGGATCCGGATAGTGGAGCGGGTCTGGTTCGGGTATGCTCGCAACCCATACCCGTGAGACCCGATTCAAAAAGAATCAGGCCGGGTAGGGAACCCGAACCCGAACTCAGACCCAGGCCCGAGCCCGGCACCAGCGCTGGCGCCGGCCGCCGCCGCCGCCAGTGCAGTGCGCGCGCGCATGTGCGGGCATAGTTCCCTCCCAATCGCGCGTTAAAACTCCAAGTATCCAAAGGGCACACCCTTTGTTCTCAATTTTCTCTATTTATACACCACAAACTTCCATCCCATGGCCAATGTGGGATTAAATGTTTTGAGCTACCTTTAGTCCCATTTTGGCTTTGAATTAGGCAATCTTTAGACTTGAATATCTCATTCATTCGAAGTCGGAATTGAACATGTGAATATACCACGTTCATCCCCAATGGAAGGAGAACACACTCCAACCATCATCCAATTGATTCGATCAACGGATCTTGCCATAATTCAGCTCAAAGATTCGCTTTTATATTCTTCAATTCCGACAACTATAACATCAGATGTTAGACGCAGTTATTGATCTATGTTTCTAGTCAAACACTAGTACTTCATCGATCCCTGTCTTCCTTTCTTGGACATGTTCTGGTGAAGTCAAATGTTCTTCGCCGATATCATGGCTTCCCTTTGGTGCAACCCAGCAACATGCTTTGAGTTAAGTGGGTAACTCGTTACTCTACAAAGTACTAACATTACACTGATGAACACAAGTCCTACATGAAAAGATAAAAAGAGGATAACCTTTGTGTCTGTCACTTTTCAAATCCGATTGCATATCATATACTAAGATCAAACTCTGTGGTTCTGAAGTATTAAACATTTAATTATTTGGTGGAATTGAATAATTCAAGTTGTGATCATTACCTTCATTGAAAGGCTCAATCTTTCCCGTTTCTTTGTGGTTTGAGATCTTATCTAACTTTAGTAATTTCTGTTTCTCCTCCAAGGCTGAGTTAGGCCCGTAACAAATTTGAGAAGTCAAATATTTTTAATCGAGTCTGACAATGATCGTGTCAGTAAGAGAAAGCTATGATATCTGGATAGCTTACATAATTCATGCTATTCTTGTTATGTTAATTATTTTGTCTATTCACACCAACTATTGCATATTAAGCTACTCAAAGTACCTGTCCTGACCTAACGATGTAATCTCTTGCTTGATTCAAAACAGTCACTTTCTAGTACCATTGAAGGTGGAGCAAAATGGCTGGTCAATAAAGTCAAAGGTGCATTACACAAATTTCCATGGATTTATTTCCTGCAGTTTGCTTTCTTTTGATTAGTATTTTATGTTGATATTTTTTTTGTTCCAAAGTAGCCATGTTTTCTGTTTAATAATTCTAGATGAACCTTAAATTGCATTGCCCTTTAATGACGTCAGCTTTCAGTTCTGGACCAAGTGCATTTCCTTCAATTACACCCTGGATAATGTCGAAGTGCAATTTATAACTATATTATATGTTGATGCCATGAATCATTGCTTCTCACCTATCATAATGATTATATGCTGCGTCATCACTGTTTGTAACTCTGCTCCATATCTTGGTTAATCCATCTGCATTGATTTTTTTTTTTTAATTAAAATCTGGGTTTATACCATGTGTTATTGTGCCTAAGTTGAAGAGTTCGCATCCAACACTTGTTGAACAGCTATAAGTTTGTATATTATGGATTGGGAGCCTTGAATTGTATTAGTATAGGAATATTTCCATTTTAGTATTGTTGCTTGGTTGCATCCTAAGCATAAGCAGGTTTGACTGAACTAGTTGAAAGGTGATATAAAATTCTACTTGTTTGTTCTAATCAAGCTATTTGTCCATTAGCACAAGTTTTGGATCCTCTTTGGAAAATTTAACTAATTTTTTCTTGTATTTTCTAAAAGGTAGGATAAGAAATGAGTGCATCAATAGAAATTTAGGAGTTACTCTTATTAAAAATAAAATGAGGAAGAACTGACTTAGTTAGTTTGGGATTGTGGAACACTAGTAAATGAACACGCCAATTAGAAAAAGCGGTGGGATCATAGTTAATGAGCCAACGAGGACTAGGGGGAGGCATAAACGAAGTTGGATGGGGTAATATTCGTATATGTTAATACTTTATATTACTGATGAGATAACCCTTAACAAAGATGAATGGAGGAAATGGATTCATGTACCCGATACTAAAAATTTGGGAAAAGGGCTTTCTTGTTGTTATTGTATCTTGTCGTTAATCGGGTAAGTTCAAAAGAAAATATGAGAACCTCTCCTCTATGTTGTCTTGTTAGTTGTTGTAACTCCTCTATAGACATGCCATTCCCTCTAGTAAGTTAGTAACCATTTTGATCTTATTAAAGTGAGGACAGGGCTTCATATATTGTAAATGTGGTTATTTCTGTTTGTGTCCTTTTATGTATTTGCCATGAGTTGGCCCCTAGCGGTAGGTGCTTCTATGGTGCAGCAACAAAGTCTCGTTATTGTCATGCAAGGACCAGTGTTTTAGATTCGGTTTTGAACGTGTTACATGACACACGTAACCATAACCTTTTAGATTCAGTTTTATGCATCTTTTTTCACTGTTTATTTTGGTTGTTCATTCCCCCTCAACAAAACTCTTTGTTTTTTCACAAGCTCCACCGGTTAGCTCCTTTAGCTTAGGTTTCTACCTTGTCTTCAAGTTATCTAAGATTCTTTTGCCTCTTTTAATCTCTTTATAATAGTCTAATTGTCGTCCCTATTCCAGTCTTCTTGACACTGCCTGCAATAGATACTAATACTAAATTATTAGCTGCTCTTTTCCTTGTAGTCATTTGTTGTGTTCATTCGTTCTTGAACATGTTCATTATAGGCCTGCTTAATTTTACCACACCACAAACTTACAATCTTTTTGTAAGTAGCACTGATGCTATTTTCAGAGGCCTCTTTGTTGCCCAATATTTTGATTATAGAGAACCTTGGCCTTTTAAAAATTTTATTGTATGGTGATCTTTGTTGAACCATTTTATTCAAATTACCCCCGAGATAGCTAAGTGATTATCATCTTACTTGTAGGAAACAATATGTATCTAATTTGCCTATACCCTTGTGTAATGTAACTATTCCGTGTATCCAGGTTCTTAGCACTTCCTATTGTTGTATGATTTGAAAATGTGTTTCATTTGGCTCTTGGCTTTATTTTCCCTCATAGTTAAATTTGTGATGTCCTGCAAGCAATAGATCATCACCCCCCTCTTCTACATTGAGATGCCAACTGGTTTTTAAATTTTATGGCAAATATCTCACTTGGTCACAGTTTCCTTGGCCAGGAACCTGGCACTATTAGGAGAGGTTTTATGTGAGGTCGATATATCAAATTTTTCTTGAAGCCTTGTGCGCGATAGCTGACCCCATTTGATATAAACAGTCTTAAAAAATGAAGATGATGATGGTGGTTTGTGAAGAAAATTCACATGTGCTATGTAGTTGCAGGGACTTGTGTGTGCATTTGATGCATTAGTTATGTTTGCCATGCCCTTGCTTCCCTTTTATTTTAACCTTAGATTCACCTGATGATAAATTTCATTGATGTTCAATACATTTCATGCTAACAAATTTTGGTCAGTGACTTGTGGAAAACCCTAGACAGACACTAGACGGACAAAAGATAACAAATAAGAATTCAGTAAACAGAGAACCCGAGATTATAGTATTGTGACACTAGACGGATAAGGAATACCAATGAGCAGACATTTTAAGTACTTGGATTCTATTATCCAAAAGGATAGGGAGATCAATAGTGATGTCAATCTTAAGATTCAAGCCAGCTGGTTGAAATGGAGGAGCGCAACATGAGTTTTATGCGACCGTAACATCTCGTTATGACTGAAAGAAAATTTTATCGGACTGCTATTAGGCCAGCTTTGTTATATGACACAAAATGTTAGGCTATAAAGAGATATCATGCCCAGAAGATGAGTGTAGTAGAGATGCACATACTTCATTGAATGTGTGGTAATACGAGGAGATATAAGATGAGAAATGAGGATATTCATACTAAGATAGGAAGAGAATATGAGAAAAAAAACCGATTAACAATGGTTAGGTCATGTGCGACGCAGATTTACAGATGCGCCAGTCCAACGAGTAGAACTTATCAACTCAGGGTAAGTTAAAAGAGTAAAGGGAAGACCGAAGAAAATATGGATGAAGGTTATATGGCAAGATATAGGGCTAAAGGTCTTAATGAAGGCATATTGCTCGATAGGAATGAGTGGAGAAAGCTTATCCATGTGCCCGATCTGGCGTAATTCTCTTTTAGTTCATGTGGCCTACCCCAAATATTTGGGACAAATGGCTTAGTTTTGTTGTTGACTAATAGAAAACCCTTATCGTTCTTTGGCTAAATAATCATGTCATATGTGCTTGTATCTACAACGTTATGAGTACTGACTTATATAACATTGAATTCTTTGGGAAAAAAAGATCATTACCAAATTATAATAGTGAAATAAAAAATAAAAAATATATTAGCGCCATTTCCTAACCACAAGATTGCCGAGGACTATTTATTTACTAAAAAAGTGTTTACAAGAAACATCATGATCTAAGTTCCAAGCCTTGAATAATGGCGTTGTAGAGCTTCTATCAGCGAAATCTTCTTCTTTTAAGATTGTGCACGTGCATTTACACTGATAAAATGCTTCCAGAATATAATTTTTTTTCATGCATAAAGTCTTTCAAATGTTGACCAGCCTTTTATATTATTAAATTATCTTAAACACATTTTATATATAACAAAACATACAATTTCTTGTGTGTTGAGGGCCGGTTGGTGCAATGGTAAAGGTGCACTGTTGTGATGTAGAGGTCATGAGTTGGTTGTGCAAATAGCCGCTTAGCAATGCAGGGGTAAGGCTGCGTATGGCTTCCCTCCCCAACTCCTGCCATGGTGGGCACCTCGTGCATGGATTGCTCTATTAAGAATATATGCATGCAAGCTCCATTCTTCTTTTGTTACTTCTCACCTCAATTAGATCTTTATTGCATTCATTTCTTTAGAAATGAGCACGGACTGTTTGGAAAATGTTCATATAGTAGCCATAAATCTTTACTTTCAATGTCTCACGAGTTTTATAGAAAGCAATGTTATATGTTGGGACCTAAAGTAAACTAAGTTTCGGTGATGCTCGTCTACATTGCACATATGCTTCATAAAGGAGGATGTACATGTATCTGATATGTATCTGGTACCTGGATACTTGGATACTTGGTGGATGCTTATTGAATGCATTCCTTTCCTATCCAGGATGTATACATATCCAAAAAAATTTAGGTTTTTGCAGTACCCAAATATCCCATCAGTATCGTTGCAACATAATGGTCTCTTGTCCTCCAAATGCTTCTCCTGAAAGCCACAGAAACTTGTTTCCTCATTTTCTAGGATGTTGTGAGTTTAAGATGAACAAAATGCTATGAGATTGTTAGCGCTTTCAGAGTTTAGTAATAGCTCTGGATGCGACATTTAACCACACCCTATCCATCTTGTGCAGGCTGCTTTACTGTACCCTCGTTCACTGTAACAGCAAAGAAATTACTTTTTACTATTTTTTATTTTTATTTTAAAATCTGTTTGATAAAGGCCTTGAATCAGTGTGAATGTTGATACAAATTATTGACAATTCGTGCTTACCACGGGTGAAGGGTGTAATCATAAAATCAACTCTTCTTTTGTCTGCATTATTGTAATAAATAAAATAGAAGATACTGTAGCTTGTAGGTAGAGTCACTTCTAGCTGAGTCCTGTTGGAAAGAAACTTAAGTTGACGACCTATACATATAAGATTTTATCATTTTTTGAAGGTGCAAATTGAATGTTCTCTACCGATTTCATTGCCTGATATGACGTATGTGTCGAGAAAAACAAAAGAATGGGTGTCCAATAATTTATCTTCTCTACTGTTTTCAACCTCTAAGCAGTTGTTGTTCAAAACTTTCAACAATAATTCCCTTTGCATGATTGCGCATAAGCTACAACGGCATTTCACTTAAGAAGTCATCATTGATATTCATTTTTTCGAATTAAACATGAGGACTACACTACTTCCATTAGTCAGCGAGAGAGAGAGAGAGAGAGAGAGAGAGAGAGAGAGAGAGAGAGAGAGAGAGAGAGAGAGAGCGTAGTAGGTTCCTTGAAATACTATGTTCGAGTATCAGATTCCTTCCCCTCCTGCTGATGTGTGTCGGTGTAGCCTTGATGGATTCTGTGATAATCCACAATGCATCGTGCTACTTTGTCACCCTTACTGAGGACTAAAGGCGCAATCACTTAGGATATTTACACTGCTGTGTATGGTATCCTGGGATGTAAAAGCAGTTTTCCTATTTATATGGTCAACAATTTAATTCCATTTTCGTGAACTTTGTTAACTGCACATGATTAAGATTTTAGAAGTTATTGTGGTAAGTAATCCATGAGAGTCTGGCCTTTATGGATGTGTCTTTTGTGCAAGTTAATTGGCAAAAGTAACACGAAATCATTGCCTTTTGTAACTCTCCACAGGGCAGTGTTGCTAAAAGACTCCTTTCCCATACTATGTCCGAGCAGGACCTTCCTTTTTGTGCATAACTCTAGACATCCATATTCCATGTGTGTACCTATCTTTGAATCGAAAGATTATCGTTGAGTCCAACTAGTGCAAGTAATACTTCCCTATTTAATGCAGTTCTCTTCATTTAAAAAACATATGAAGAGGTTCCAGTGAGGTATAGAGCTTTTCCTATGATATGTTGAATCATGTTTCACATGTTCAGAAGTAAGACATAAAATGTTACTTCAACTGTCAATTTCCTGAATAACTTATCAATTGATTAATTGGATTTCAGGGAAAATGCAGAAACCATTATCTGATCTGTTAAAGGAATATGACCTGCCGGTAGGCCTCTTCCCAGCGATGCCACCAATTATGAGTTCAACGAAGAGACGAAGAAACTTACTGTGTTTATACCGTCTGTGTGTGAGGTTGGTTACAAGGACTCCTCAGTCCTGCGCTTTTCTACTAGCGTCACAGGATACCTGGAGAAGGGAAAGCTGGTGGATATCGAGGGGTTGAAGACCAAAGTTTTGGTTTGGACAAAAGTCACTTCGGTTCAACTGAGCGATCAAAGGTTCATTTCGCCACTGGAGTGAAGAAAACTCGGAGCAGAGATGCCTACGAGGTCATTAGAAGTGGTATTACTGTAGACAAATTTTAGGTTACTGTTTGCTTTTCAAGGATACATTTCTGCTTTCCTTGTGTGTGGTTCTGGGTGGTGCAGTGTGTAAGTTTGTAATTATTGAGTTAATCCTCCTTGAAAAGTAAATGTAACTTCTCATTGAGATGAGTCCTTGATTCCATCAGATTGGATTGCAGTTCCCAAGAAAGAGTACTAATTTGCACCTATGTGATGATTGTGATTATTGTTAAACTCTGGAGCTTGTAGAATTTCTCCATGCAGCCACTGATGGTGTTAATTGTTAGAAGTGGGGAGCATTTTTCTCTGGTTGAGTTTGTTACTCTGTTTGAACGAAGTAGAACTTGCAGAATTAGGTGATATATATATTGTAATGTTGCTACAGTGCTCACATGATCAAGCTTGTTCAGTAACTCTCCTGGAAATTAGATCAAACTGCTCACATTGTTCATCTCATTATGAATTCTAACATCATTGATTTCTCACTGCAATTGCAACACGATCATCAGTATTATACGAGTCAAGTTTACGATATAAGCTTGTAGTTTGCTGACCAGAAACCAATTTACTTTAATGTTTCTATGCTAAAATAGGTTCAACTTTCTTGTTAAAATTTAGTAGAACAAATGAGGGGAAATGAGGATTGAGACAAAAAGGGTTTAAAGAACTTCACAATTCTTCATAAAACTAAGTATGGTAACAAACATTGGTAAAGGGCTTCACGATTCTATCATTTAGATGTCTCTACTAGCCTATATTATTTAATCCCCATCAAAATTTCACACATCTATAAGTGATAGAAGACATGACAAGTAAATCTCACTTCTTTTAGTACAAGTAAGAAGCGTTTAATCCAACTCTTAACTAAAACTCAGCTACACACTTCTCATTTATTAAACAAGAGCTGAGAAATTCTCCATCACATTTTTTCCTGTTAGCTCATTTTTACTTAGATTCTCTGCCTACTGTTTACCTTCTTCATATTTTGACTAGCCCATGAATCTTGAACTTTTTCGAACATATATAATAGAAAGACTATCCAACACTCCATTAGGATTCCTGCAATATAAGCCAGTAGAAGTACACTGCTGAGATGAAATAATAATAGAGCAAGAGCAAGGGAGTAAAAAAAAGCACTTAGGAAAGATAATCAAATTACTCTTTTCTATAGTACATGTACAACAAAGAGCAAATTCATTACTGCACATCACAGGAGCTCAGTTTACAATCACTGGAAACTAACCAAATACTGATATTCCATGAACCAACAGCGCAAAGTTCACAAGGGGAAAAAGAAAGATCAATCCTGCACGAAGTCCAGAACTGGATGAAACAGATCCTAGATAGCAGCAGCAATGTTAGATGAATCTGAAACAGTTCAAAGAGCCTCATCATTACTAAAAAAAAACTGGAAACAAAAATGGTTATGCGCTAAGAGAATTTCGAAAGGATGTAAAAATTGACATCTCCACAGAAGTAAACAAGCAAACTGTCAGGTCTGAGCTTCATTGATCAATCCGGAAAGCAAATGCAGAACAGTAGAATGTAACACAATGTGATGTCGGTAAATTTCGGTTCTGAGAATTCCACGGTGCAGAAAGTTGGGGACATTGTGAATTCTTCAGTCATTGCATCTAAATGCATCTGTTAACAGCATACTGACCCTGGAACACCATCATCATCAAAATTTAGACCATTAGCAAAACCATCGATCTTGAGAAATGATTTGATATCAAACAGTAGCAATTGAATCTGAAATAAGGTTTCTTAATGTCACCACAAGTAACACCCTTCACGCAAACACAAAAACTCACATACATGCACACACAAGATGCCCTTCCAAACTGTGCAACTAACCTAGTCCTGGTCCAGATTCCGTTCAGGTCGGCATTTTCTATCAACACAGAAAAAGGGGAAAAGCAAAAGATAAAGATAAAAAAGGAAGGAAGAAGCAAGCAAAGACAATAATTTCTTATCAAAACAACGAGAGCTTAAATACATTGTATTTAAAAAATGGGGGCTCATATAAAGTGTATTTTATGGAAACCGTCATTGTGGAAGGAAACCCGAAGGTTCAAAATGTGGAGTTTAAACAGGAAGAGGCTTAAAGAGAGGATACACCAGCCTCAAAGAGAGGTCAAAGAGCGGCAATTTTCTCATCTTGGCCTCCCTTCTGTCTCTTCAGCATCAGATACTTATACAAGGATTTCCAGATTTCCACTCAAGCCCTCTCTCTTTCTAATCACAGCCCTAATTAAAAACTTCAAAAAAGAGCCTATCAGATGACTATACACTATGGTTTCCCCAATTTAAAATATGCATGAAGTTAACCTCACAGGCTGCAATCTCTCATTGGTCCTTCAAATTGAGATTTCCAATTTGCAAATGTTACAACAATGTCTATATTTTCAAGAAATGCTATAGAACTCCCAACTTTACTTGCAATTTTGGTTTCATAGCGCACATCAACAATCACCAAACTCACTAGCACAGAAAACAGCCCCCAAGAACATCCTATTTAGCTGATCCTACCGGATGAGATTAGATGAAGAAGAAAGCATGAGCTAACAAGGGGGCGTTGCTGAGGGTGTCTGATGGTGCTCATGACAACTGTTTTCACCGTACGGATGCAAATCAGAACAGATACGGAGATATTTGTATCACATTAATATGGATATAGATACAGATATTGTTCGGTAAAGAAAACTAATATCTATGTCTGCCAAAATCATATACAGATACTGATCAGATATGAGGGAAAAACTATAGTTACGATTGGCCAAACGTATACAATTATATTACCATTCATCTTAAATAAAATCAAAATAAGTTACTGCAATTCCACTTATCCTAATGCCAGGAAAGAGTTGCCTTACATAAATACTTAACAAGTTAAAAAAAAATTGCACGCACGTACCCAAGATTGTGTCTAAACAACGTAAAATGCAGTAGTACCACAAAACAGAAATAAACGAATGAAAAAGTTCAGCTTCAACGACTTAAAACATCAACTTGATCTGAAACAATAATGAATTAATTATGCATTCTTTTTCCATGAACTAATATGCATAATAAATTATAAAACCTCAGTATTAGGGTGTAAAAAGTAAAAAGGAGAAAGAAGGACAAGTAGGACCATATTTTCCTGCAAAAACCACTATCCATTAAAACTTCTTTATTCTCAAAAGAAAAGAGGCTCATATCAAGTGTATTTTATGGATACCGTCATCGTGGAAGGAAACCTAAAGATCTAATTAAGTCGGAAGAGGCATGGACCAGCGAGAGGATACACCAGGCTCAAAGAGCGGCATTTTCTTCTCCTTGGCCTCCCTTCTTCCTCTTCAATGTGAGATACTTCTGCAAGGATTTCCAGTTCTCCACTCAAGCCTCTCTCTTTCTAATCACAGCCCCAACTGAAAACTTCAAAAGACAACCTATTAAATAAACATATACAAGGATCTCTAGATCCTTCTTTCAGAGATTGAATGAATCACTAAACAACAACAGCAACAGCAACAGCAACAGATGCTTTATGATCCAAAAATTTTGTGGTCGACCACATGACTCCTTTTTCTCATCAAGGGCCATGTTCTCAGTGCAACTGAAAGTAATGGAATTATTGTTATTCTAACAGTGCTAGCATGACTTGTGATGCAACTCGCAAAAGGGAAAACTCTCAAATTCCTGCCATATCTCTGAAAAAAAAACTAGTGCCGAGATAAAAGAAATCCACATAAGTATGCAGTGCAAAAACAAGTAAAAAAAAAAAGGAAACTCTTTAATTCTGCATTCTGTTACCAGTTAATGTGAAAAAACTAGTGCCAATATAAAAGAAGTCTACGTCAGTCTGCAGCAGCAAAAACAAGTCAAAAAGGGAAAACTCTTCAATTCGCATTCTGTTACCATTTCTGTGAAAAAACTAGTGGCCGAGATAAACGAAATCCATGTCAGCCTGTGGCGGCAAAGACAAGTCTACTGAGGCTTGCAGAACAGAATAAATAATTGAAAAAAATATTATCATCCAGATAACATGGTTTATTGAGGAAAAGGGGTAAGTGATGGGCTATCAAATTTATAATCTGTTATAGGACTCCCACTGCTTGCAATTTGGTTCCTTAGCACACCAACAGCCATCACACTCAACAAGTATAAAAAACAAGCTCTGAGCACAAGCTATCCGGCTGATCCAACCAGATGAAGTTTGTTGGACACCAGAAACCATGAGATTACCAAGGGAGAGTTGCTGATGGTGCGTTTAGTGTTGCTTTTGATAAGTTTTCTTACCGCTTTTAGATCAAATAAGTGCATTTCTTTGCAAAATTCGATGTTTGGTAATTGATAAATAAGGACTTGAAAATCAAAAGTCAAAAATCTGTGCGGTGGAGGAACCAGATTTCTAGATTCTCTGAAACAAAGAAGCCAAAATCACACACATGTGATCTGTCCTATTTTTTCCTTGCACGATCTCTCGTGCAATCTAGTTTCTAATAGAATTGTTCAATTTCTTCTTTTTACTCTTTTAATGTTATTATGAGTTATGAAATCTTGTCTAAACTTGCTCTTTCCATACATCCATTCTTAACTGAATTCCTTTGAATAAATCTATTTCAGCTATTATTGATCTTTTATGATAAGAACTTGTGGAAAGAGCAATAACAATTTAACCTCAGATGAAGGTTTTCAGTGAAGAAAAGTCATACCCTCTGCTCAGCACAGATAGAGTTGCAACCAAACGAGCGTCTTTGGAAAAACCAGGTTCAGTTCCAAACTAATTCCTTTTTATGAAAAAGTGAAAGGGAAAAAGACCAAAACACAAGAAAAAAAGCGAGTTGAGACCACATGTTCCTATTAAACCACTATCCCTTAAAAACATCTTTTTTCAAAGGAAAAGGAGGCTCATATCAAGTGTATTTATGGATACCGTCATCGTGGAAGGAAACCCAAAGATCTAATGCAGAGATTGACCAGGAAGAGGCACCAGAGAATACACCAGGCTCAAAGAGCGGCATTTGCCTCTGCTTTGCCTCCCTTCTTCCTCTTCAGCATCAAATACTTCTACAAGGGTTTCCCGGACTCCGCTCAAGCACTCTCTTTCTAATCACAGCCCCAATTATAAACTTCAAAAGATAATCAATTAAATAACCAAATACTAGGATCTCTAGATCCTACTCCGCGATTAGAATGCACCCTCTGATGTAGGCTAACAATCACATCATGCAGCAAGAGTGTCATGTTGAAATCTTTATCATCCAAATAACATGGTTAGTTAAAAAACAGAGTTATTATTAGGCTATTGATTTATAAGCCTGTTGTTTATCATATGTCCAAGAGTGACATGTTGAAAAGAATCTTGAAACAATGCAAACCATCTATTACTTCCTTTTAAGAGTGCAGCTGTGAAAAAGATAAAACTTTAACTGCACTCAACATAACAAGCACTAAAGCACATCCATATTTGATCCATTCTGCACTTTGAAGCTAGCATTCTAAGAAGTCGAATTCTGAGAAGAAACATATAAATGACAACAGAAGTCATGCCACATTGGCTCATCCAACCGTATAAATAGTATAAAAGCACACATTTTTACCATACAAAATCATTTGGCTTCTCAAGGAAAAGTAATAGATTACAGACTTGTCTTGCTTTCATCATATCTTTCTATAAAGACCGGCTAACAGAATGTGGAGGAAAGATGCAAGAATTGGCATTGTAATAACAATTAAAAGAGAAAAAAATATTGTTAAAGATTGAGGAAAAGATGTAAGAATTACAGAATATTACCAAGAGCGAGATTTCTAAAGAAGGAAGTCTAGAACATGAACTTTTTGAGGCACTGATACCTAATCAGTAAAATGTATGATTGCATTGTCCAAAGATTTTTCCTGCATATTGCGCTTTAAGAAGCTAAATATGATGGAGTTAAAAATAAGAAATGGTTGTCCTGCCTAACTTTTTCGCAAATTAAAAAGCAATTCATAAACGATAGCTGTATAAACTATACTTTCGCCAATAAATGTACTTAAATTCTGAAAATTACGTACAAACAGTTGGCAAAATATTGCAAATTACTCAATGATAGAATCGGAATTCACGCTGATGGCAGATAATATATTAAGCCACGCCTGCATATATTGAATAAGGTGCAAAGATCCAATCTTTAAATCAAAATGTCGAGAACCAGACATAAATCTCAATGAAACTTACAAAATCTTTTTCAGCTTTGCGAACTAGTAGCAGCAGTCTCGCCTCTCAATCTCCTCAACCGATCTACCCACCGATCCTCCGGCACCTGATCCGCCCAATCCGGCACCGACCCTGGGAACCTCACCCCCCTCATCGCGTCCATCACCCTCGACGCGTTCTCCGCCGACAACGGTGTACTCCTCCTCCTCTCGTCCTCCCTAAAAGCTCTCAAGATCGAAGCTTCCCTCTCTCTTTCTACCTCTCCTTCCTCCTCCACCTCTCATCTACTCTTCCGTTGAGATCTAATGAGGAGAAAGATATACCGTTGGCGAAATTAGGGCTAGGGTTTTGGCGATGGCTTGGGATCCCGCCGCCGTTTGAGAGGATTTGGAATGCGGGTTCGGGTTCGGAGTCGGAGTCGGAGTGAAAGGAGATGGGGCTGTAGGAGCTCTCGAGGTTGGCGGCGGTGTCAAATTCGGGGTCGGAGTCGTCAGTGTCTGCGGCGTTATCTGCAGAGGGAGAAAGAGTCCGAGATCCAGAGGATGAAGGTGAAAAATTTTGAAGATTGTAGACAATTTGGGATTAAGAAGAAAAAATGTCACCTTGAAGATGATTGTTGTTAGCAGCAGACATTTTCAGCGAGCAGAAATGAGAGTAAGACTGCAGACTGCTGGAAGAGACGAGAGATATGGGGACTTTATATTAGATCACTCCTTGGCGGTGAAACCAAGCGGCAAAGAGACGAGAGAGGGGGAGGACGAGAGAAGGAGGAGGAGGAGGGAGATGGGTGAGGAGCAGGCCTGTCAATGGGTCGGGTCCAGAGCCAGACCCGATCCGGACCCGGCCCGATTAAGCGGGTATGGAAATGGTTGCTCTGGACCCATACCCGTATACCCGAGTATTAAATGGGATGGGTTTGATTTTACTTGAACCACACCCGATTACCCATTTACCCATTTCAAAACATAAATATAAATAATACTAATAGAATTAAAACCCTCTCAAGACTCTATCAATAAATGATCCATTTGTGTTTTAAATGTTGAAGACTGTTGGTTGATTAGTGAGTGATTATACTGTTGTGTTTTCTCAAATAAATTTGGAGGCATTGCTTTAAATTTTTTTTTCTTTATTAGAGTCTTTCATCGAAAATTTTCCCTCCACCTCTTGCACCTAGTTACATTTCATCTTTTATTGATATTAAAACATGCTTTCTTTCTTTTTACAAAAAATTTTTTCCTCTCTTCATGTGTTTTTGTTACTGTATTTGTTTATGTTTTTTTTTTGTTATGGGTCTGGGTAAACGGGTCTAGACCCGCGGATACAGCGGGTCCGGGTATGGAAACCCACCTTCTGGACCCGCGGGTAAATGGGACGGGTATGGTATCCTCTTGGGTAAACGGGTCTGGGTATGGTACCACCTGTACCGCCCCGAACCCGACCCATTGACAGGCCTAGTGAGGAGGAGGAAAGAGAGGAGAGAGGAAGGAGGGGGAAAAGAGCGGGAGAGGGAGGGCGAGGGGAGGGCTGCTGGAAGAGGGGAGAGGTGGCTCTGGTTGGCTTTTGCTGGCTCTACTTTTTTTTAGGAGAGAATGACGGACAAAACTGGAAAAAGAGTCATGAGAGAAACTTTGGAGTTGTTTGGTTGTCATAATTTATCAGTCGTACTTTATAAAGTGTTTTATAATTGTAAATGAGTTATGCATGTAAGTTTTATAGTATTTAGTTAGTAATATAAAATTGTTAGTGAAAAATGTATTGTATTTTACTGTTTGGTTGTCGTAATGTGCAAGTCGTAAGTGAAAAAGTTGGCGACAAAATTAACTATTTGGTGATTTAAAAAGTTTTAATATTATAAATAAATACTAAAAATATTAAATATTAAAAAAATTAATATTAACATAAAAAATAATATAAATTTGCATGACGGTAGAATTAACTGTAATTGGGCTGTAAGTGAGTGGTAATTGAGTTACAAGTGAGTGCTAGTTGAGCTGCGTAAGTCTTTTACGAATTACAGTTCAAACAAACGCCATAATTGTAATTGGGTTATAAGTCGTTTGTTCACGCGTCTGTCTGCCAGTGTTTAGGGGGGCGCGCATTTACAAATTACGGACTTTTACGATTTTTACGACGAAACAAACAGCCCCTCACTTCGCTCGATTAACTAAAAATTAATACATTGTTGATGTTGATAGGAAAGACCAATCAGTCATGAGGAGGAGAGGGGAGGAAGGGGGTGGAGCTTAGAGAGGAAGGAGGAAGGGATCGATGCTACTATCTCTCGTAGATGAAGACGGACGGACGAATAAAGTTTCTATATGAGTTACCGGATAAAACCTCCTTTCAGTCGATTTTGACTAATATACCACTGATGTGGTGAAAAGCAGTGAGACATGCGACAGTGAGAGAGGTGTAGGAATTTGCTGGAGGAGGGCGGTGGGAAGCGGGAGGGGAGAGGCCGCCTCTCTCTCTCTCTCTCACGGGAAAGAAGACAGACGGACAACTCCGCTCAAGGAGTCACGGAGAAAACCGGCTCGCTTCGCCATAAAAGATAAAAAAAAATAGAAAATATTTTAAAAACTAATATACCGCTCTGTTGACGGTAGAAACCGACTGACAGAGTGACAGAGATAGAGGTAGAGGAGGAAGGGGGGTAAAGGTGAGGGGGAGGGATGAAGAGGGAGGAAGGGGACTCTCTCTCTCTCTCTCTCTGTGTGAGGAGGGATGAAGAGGGAGGAGGAGGAAGGAAGGGGACTCTCTCTACTGATTATAGACAACAGGCAAAATTTATGAAGGAGTCATACGAGAAATCTCCTTTCGGTTAGTTTTGATAAATAAACTAATATATCACTTAAGTTTTGAAAAACTGATTTAAATGGAGGCAGACGGTAACGCAGGACAGGATTACAAATTTGCTGGAAGAAGAGGAGAATGAAGAAAAAAGGAGGAGGAGAAGGATGATAGGAGAATAAGGAGGGGAGGGTGCTGCTCTCTTCTCACTCTCGCAGGTGAAAACAGACGAATATTTTTTTGAAGGAGTCACGACATAAAACCTCACTTCCATCAACTTTGATTAAAGCATTTTTATTAAAAATCTTTTTCATTTTAATTCGGAAAAAAGGTCTCTCCTAAAAAAACCAAAAAAACGACCAATTAAGGAAATTTTTTTGATTATATAAAAAAAAAAATGCACCAGCCGGGAATCGAACCCGGGTCTGTACCGTGGCAGGGTACTATTCTACCACTAGACCACTGGTGCTTTTTCTATGAGAGATTTAATAATTATATTAAGTTTAAAATTTTAGTGTTAAAGAGGAAATCTTCAATTATCACTGAAAGAGAGAAGAGAGAGGCAGTGAGAGAAATGGCAAGTAGCGACACTTCAAAGCTCTTAATCCCACACCCTCATCATCTATTTTCTCTTTCTTATGCCGCAGATAGAAAGCGAATGTCTTTCTCTCATATTCGTCTGATTAGGTAAGCCTGACCACAGCTTAATTGCAACTCTTGAGTTTTTTTTTTTTTTTTTTTTTGCTTTTGCTCCCAATTATTTTGAAACCACTGCCCTTTTTATCCTGAATTTTGACTCTGGATTCTACTCAATCTGTTTGTTTTGTTAATATATGGGCATTAGGAGATTACTATGCCAATTATACATTAGTGATTTGTTTGAATTTTGGTCATCTGATTATTATCTTTTAGTTGCCTCCAGGGCTAAATAAATCTGACGGTTTGGAACTATAAGTCTTCTATTAAAGTTTATAGAAAGTGCTCTTGCATCAACTTGTCACCTCTTGAATGGTTAAAAGGAAAAAAAAAACTATGAAACTTTTCTGTATTTAGAGTGACCAGCTAAAGCTGGTTTCATTATTTCAATTAGCTAACAAGATCTCGGGCGCAAATTGTTCATGTGCAACATCTTTTGTGTGTGCGCGCGCGCACGTCGCCGATCAAAAGGATCTATGGTAGAAGATAGCAATTAGAAACACATTAGATATGCAAATGATTTTTTGTTTCTCCGATAGCAAAAAAAAAAAAAGAGGCTCAAGAGGTAAGTAGAGTGAAGAGGCCAATAGGGCATCTCATAAAGATTTGCAAAATTGTAGAAATGAGGAAAGTTTCTAAAAACATAAGTTAATAAAAGAAAGAAGAAAAAATAGTTAGTGAAGCTACATCCGAAACTTATGAATACTTCTATAAGAAGCTAAAAATAAAAAGGATGGAGAGAGAAGAATATATACACTATGTAGGCTTGCCAAGATGAGATAAAGAGAAAGTAGAGACTCAGGTAATGTTAAATGTTTTGAGAATGAAAATCAAAGAGTTTTAGTAAAGGACGATAAAATTAAAGGAAGTTGGTGGAGTTATTTTTCATAATCTTCTCTTTTTTAATGAGAAATAGAGAGAAGAACATAAGACAGTATCAAATGATTAAATCCATGGAATGAAACTATGGTGGTTGTCAAAAATTTAGGCTTAGCTAAATATAATTTAAAGAAAATGAAAAGTGGGTGAGCTGTAGGATGTGATGATACCCAATTGAAGTTTGGAAGTGTCTAAGAAACAGTGAAACACAGTAATAAATTAATAATATCAATTAAATCATTCAGCAAAACTATAACTACTCAGAAAATGCTTGCTGAATGAAGGATTAACACTTGAATACCTATATACAAGAACAAAGAAGAGATATAAAGTTGTTGAAACTATCATGGAATCGAGCTTATGAGCTACACAATAAATTTTACGAGTGAGTGATCAAGCAAAAACTCATAAATGAACCTGAAAATCAATTTGATTTTATGCCAAGAAGGTGACCTAGTTTTTTTTAAGACTATTTATGGAGAGAGACATGAAGAAGAATAGAGACCTACATATAGTTTTTTATTGCTTCAGAAAATACTTATAATAAGTGATGTAATACAGGTGGATCACAATCATCTTCAAATCAATAGAATTGGAAATTAAAATTTTGGAAGAACAAGAAAATGGGAATTATGGTTTAAAAAAAGAGGATAAATTTGAGCGTTACACTCCTTACACCACGGGCTTCACACCACTTACGTCACGAGCTTCACACCCCAATCTCAAGAACTCAAGTCTCATAAAATTTTAACTGAAAAATTTTAATTCATCATTGTCTACTAATAAAGGAAGGCTGAGCCTATTTATAAGCCTTATAAAAATTCAGTTTCAGGAAATAACCGATGTAGTTTTAAACAACTAAAAGCAACTAGAAACCTACACTAATAATAAATAAAAGACAAGAAATAAAGGCAACTAAAAGTGATCCCCATCAATTCTCCATGGTTTGAAAGCATTCATCGGAGATGAATGCAGTGATAAGTAGCAAAGCAAGCATAACCGAGTTGAAGTACATCACGAATTCT
Organism: Agave tequilana; assembly: GCA_038442645.1. Lineage (NCBI taxonomy): Eukaryota > Viridiplantae > Streptophyta > Magnoliopsida > Asparagales > Asparagaceae > Agave > Agave tequilana. Next base: position 149,805 of record JAVJIF010010242.1, read on the forward strand.
CAATCAACCCAACGCAGTGATCGGAGAATCAACACTGATGTGTTATGGCTGAACCAAGATCGTAGAGGTGAAATTGATTTTCGTGACAGATCGGATGTGAAGGATCAAGGATGGTAGATCGAACCAATCACAGGTAGCAGACAGATGTGAATCATCCATGATGAAACTGAACTGATTGCACTTTGCACCATGAATAGACTGATCTCTTTTGATCCTGCTTCCTGTAAAAAGATCTGCAATAGGTCGTAGATGTCAGGTGATCTCAAGAATAATAAGACACTCATAGCTGTCAAAGATGACACTAGCCCTATAGTAGGCTCTGTTGGATGATCTACAAGAGGCTTAATAGGAAGCTCTTCAACTTCTATGGGTCGTGAGGAAATCTCTTCTTGCAGTGGTGCTAACTCAGCAACAACTTCTAGCCCTGACTCTTCTACTTCTAGTTCTGGATCATCAACACTTCTGTCTTGACAAGGACTCAGACTCTGAATCTGCAACCTTTGCAGCCATATTTTTAGGATCTTCCTCACGACAGCTAGGATTTTCTTACATTCAGCGACTAGATCGCTGAATTAGGGTCTCTCAAACTTGAGCTCATGCTCAACATTAGGCTCTTTACAATCTGCCTCAGAATGAAGAAAGTGTGGAGCATACTGAGTACGAAGAAAATCTTGTAAGACAAACCAACATCGACATAATCTATGATTGTCTTTTCACCACCAATAAACTTCTCCAGCCAGCTTCATTTGGTCATAACAGTACTTATGCTTAGATGTAAAGGAGAAATAACTAAAGAAATTTTCAAGATGGTTTTCCCAATTTTTTATCCATAATGATCATGAAAACCTGAAAATTTGGAAAGCTGAGCTGCATGCATATCACATTCAACTTTCTTATCATTAGCATCAATATTTATATATCTTCCACAAAAGTAAATTTTCATAAGTAAACTTTCAATGCATAAAAATAAGAAGTTACCCAAGAATCACTGTCATTCTATTGCACGAGCAGTACTAGCACCAAACACAGACTTGTGGAGATTGAATCTGCTATCCAACTATTGTGAACTCTTTCCAGTGGCTTCGGGACTCAGTCACGAATCAAATGCTTCAAACGGAACTTAAATCGGATTTCGAACTGGCCTGAAACGAGCTCTAAATCAAAACTGCGCAGGTTGTTGGCCCAAGGAGTCAACTCAGAGCTCAACAAGTCAACTAGCTGAGTCAACTCAGTTGAGCCAAGTAACTCTGAGTCGGCTCAGTTAAGTCGCGACTCTGTGGTCGGCTCGACTCGAGCCGAAAGCTAGCGGCTCGGGTCTGAGCGTGGCTCTGAGTTGGTTCGTTGAGCTGATGTCGTCAACACGATGATGTCAGCAATTGGTGGATCGGGCAGTGGGTCGGGGTGGATCGGGTTGCTATTGGGTGGACCCGAATTGAAAACCCCTAACTCATAGTTTGGTTTTCTCAATCTTTCTTTGTAGCAACGGCTACCCGACAACGACAGAGCACGATGAGGAGCCGTCAGGGTTGTCTGTTGCGGCGGGAAGGCGGCGGTGAAGACTGGCAACGATGGGAGCAAGTCGACGTCGACGAAGAGGTTTTGACGAGGCGGCGGGTGGTTTTTCGTGGTGGCGTCGGAGACGTGCGATGGAGATGAAGGCGGCGAGTGAGGCGAAGGAAGGAGATTTCTGTGTGGTCGTCGGGGACTTGCGATGGAGATGGAGGTGGCGAGGGATCAGGAGGGTGGAGGCGGTGCGAGGTTAGCGAGGGTGTGGCGGCGAGGTTTGGTGATGTCGTCGAAGTCGATGAGGGTGTTGGCGGGTGTTCAGAGGCCATCGGTGAGGGAGTCGAAGGTGGAGGTCTGGCTGCGGATGGAAGGTGGTGGCGACGGTGGAGGCGGTGGTGATGGGTTTCTGATGGGGGTTGGGGGAGGGAGGAGGTGAATAGTCCCCTTTGATAATTTCGGAGAAATTTTCTGTAAATTTTCTGCTACAACTTTTTTTAGAAATAGATTTAGGGCTTTTTTACCTAACTTTATTTTGTGATAGATCTAGAGTTGATCTAGATCTAGGGTTTGAGAAAAGGGAAAAGATTTGAAAAAGGCGATTTTTCTCTTCTTTTCTTTTTTTGGCTAGGGTTTGTAGAGAGGCTAGGTGAAAAAGTTAGGGTTTGAATTTTAGGGTTTTGAAAGGAGGGAGACGAAAATTAAAGGGAATTGAAACCAAGAGCTCTGATATTAAAATGATGTAATACGGGTGGATCACAATCACCTTCAAATTAATAGAAATTAGAATTAGAGAGACGAACAAGAAAATATAAATTAGGGTTTAAGAAAAGAAGATAATTTGGGCTTCACACCCTTTACGCCACGGGCTTCACAACTCATTCTCAAAACTCAAGGCTTATGAAATTTTAACTGAAAAAAATTAATTCATCATTGTCTAATAAAAAAATCTGGGGCCTATTTATAGGCCTTACAAAAATTCAGTTCTAGAAGACAACTGATGTGGCACTGAACAACTGAAAGCAACTAGAAGCTTACACTATAAACAAATAAAAAACAAAAAAAAAAATAATGGCCACTAAAAGTGATCCCCATCAATAAGGTTCATGGAAAGATAAGGTGGTGGATTTTACAAATGGAACAAGTATCTTGCAAGTATATAATGTGATTAATGATATGTTTGATGGAGTAATAACTAGGATGAGAACAAATGGAGGGGAACAGAGTTATTCCCTATCATATAGGCTTACACCAAGAATCAACATTAAATCCTTATATCTTTGCGTTTGTAATGGCTAAACCTACTATGTATGTTCAGGATGAAGCGATATATTTATGCATGAAGTTTAAACATGGGAATGAGCTGTTGGCATTTCACTAATATCAAAGAAGTTCAACGATACTAGTCCCTGTTTACAATGCCTTGTGAGGAGTTTTCTTTATAAATAGAATAGAGTAAGATAAGGAAAATGAAATAAGAAAAAACCTTTCAACAGTTGCACATATATACAGGAGTTTTTTTTTTCTATTATTTACTAGAAAAAAAAAGTAGGATAATAATAGTAGTACCATGTTAGGTACAATGTCATTTGGTTTTCTGAGAGTTGTAATTTTCCATTTCATATGCATATCTACTGTAGTGACCAGGACTTCATATATTATTGCAAACGTTTGAATGAATAGATATTTCCTTGTTGTAGTTATCCCAGTGAACTTTCTTGAATTCATATGTATATCCATTGTCATGTGCAGACCATTAAATTATTAACATATGCATGCTATTTCTGACCTCTGCGAACTTTTTCAAGCTACTTGGAACCTTTTGCATGCGGTTTGACATGCTAACAACTTTTATAGTTGATATTCATATTCGTTTGGTGATTATGCAATGCAAATATGTATACTGAGTGGACATGAAAATTTTAAATGATATAAGCATGGCTAATGGACTGATTCTATCATTGGTCTAGGTCAGAAATGTCTTTCTCGGTTGGTCCCTTCTCATCCCACACCCAGCAAAGGTAGTTCTAAACTTATTATTGGCCCACATAATTAGTTTTGTTTAGAAGTTTCTATTCTTTATAGTGTTTTCTTTGTGTTAAGGCTTCACTATGAGACCATTTCTATAATTTGCCAATGCATTCTAACTTAAGAATGTCTTCACATTTTGAAGGCTTACAAAGGTGGTGAGGATGCTTTTTTTGTAAGCACTTACAATGGTGGAGTTCTTGCCATAGCTGATGATGTTTCAGGGTACCACACTTTGTTCATTTAGTGTTGTTTTCATATGATTAGTATTGACTAAAAGTTTTATCTTTCTACCCTTTTATTGACTAACAGATGGGCAGAGAAGAATGTCTATCCTTCACTTTTTTCTCAAGAATTGATGGCAAATGCTTCGGATCTAGTTATGGATGAGGCGTTACTTCGATTAGCATTATTTATAATGATCAGCAGGAAGAGTTGTTGATATGCATGTTTGCTACCAAATACAGCATGTTTCATGGTTCTATGCACAAAAAATCTCTCAAAAAATCTAGCCTTCTGCTTTTGTCTTTTTAACCCTCATGTGTTTTCCCCTTCTACATAAAGTATAGCATTATCGCTAGCATCTGGACTGCACTTGAACTGTGTTCTTGCACAACCACAGGGAGCTTTGACACTATAATACAGTGTCACCTAACCCTTAAATCTATTCTTTAATGCATACTTGCTGACATGTTTCCCGTTGCTTTGCTAGGTATTCTTTAATAATCTTTCCATCATTTCCCAGTAAATACTTGAGGGCCTAATGTTGCTGTGTCAACTTTATTCATATCGGTATGCTTGGTGCTAAAATTTGATTTCTCGGATAAGATTTCTTCTAGGTCCACTATCCTTTCAGATATCTTTAAAGAAAAAAATGTAAATACTTGTGTAGTTATGTACCTTCATATGACCATCGAGAAAATTGCATTGTATATTATTCCAGGCTGCTGCTTCTATATCTAAATGATCTGTTCTATTATTTATTTCTTTCTTTCTTTTTGCTAACAAAATGTTCTGTTCTATTAACAGGTTAATTATGACCCTCAGATTCTCTTGAGAAAGGCTCATGCTGCGACATCTTCCATAGGATCAGCTACTGGTCATATATTTTGTCACCGAAATAATTTTATTGGCAGAGCTCTCTTTTGGTGTCCATGTTTCATTGTCCACCTTCTGTTATAATCAATTTTTGCAAGGGGAATGTGATATCTCATACGCCTTTCCTCTTTCTTAAATAAATGGTGTTTATGAGTTTCTCCATCCACCTATAAGGCAGAAAAGGTGGGCTTAGGGGCAGTTTCTAGTGAGATTGCTTAATTGTTTAGGGAGGCATAAAAGTCTCAAGGGACAAAGTTCTGCTGTGTATTAGAGACTCTTTGAAACATATTTGTTCTTTCCTAGCTACCAACTCTATGGTTACAACCATTCTCAACAAAAAGACAAAAGAAAAGAAACGAAAAACTCTGTGATTACACAAAAAAACATTGTAGTCATCATATCTTAAATGACTACAAACTATTATGTTTAGTTCGCAGGATGCTTGATCACATTTGAGGATTAAGTGTTCAAGTTCTTTCTGTTTTCTTTTTTCTTTTAACAATCATTGTTGTAGTAAAAAGAAAAAAGCCCCCTTAGGTTTCTTAGTTCTCATCAGTGTAATTTCGTTCTTGCACTTAAGTTATAAGGATTGGAATCTATTATGATATCTCCTATGCTTCATTTGAAATCTTAATTTCTTTCCTTCGACTTCTGAATAACATCCCTTCAAGCCATTTTATAAATCTCTATTATGTTCTAATTCCACAAGTGTGTGATAAAGGTGCTATCCTGTGACCAGACATTTGCACAAAGATTCTCCTGAGTTTTTCCTCAGAAGTTTTTCGATTTTTCCCCCATTCGTCCTTTCTTCCCTGAGTCATCATCATGAATCTACCCTTTTTACTTCTGATTATGTTAACACTTCTCAAAAATTCTCCTCTCTCTGGGCCACCACATGCACATGCAATTTTTTTAGGTTTCTGTCACCAAGTCTCAGAACATCTTACCTAATATATTCATCTAAGTAATAATAAATATGTTTAGATTGTTTTTAACAAGATTTAAGATTGTAATTTAATTAAGCAAAAGATATAAACCTGAAAATGTGCCTTGTTCTTTTATCAGAGAAACAAAAGCAAATAATTGAAGTTGAGCCCTCCTCAACCCACTTCATCCCAACCTTCATGCTCTTTCAGGAACAACAGTCTTTAGAGAGTAGCATTCTGTTCATTTCATGAACCCCTTGGCATATATAAGTATCATGTGCAGATGACATTCTTAGACCTGAAGTTTCATTCATATAGGATTTCGTAATAGTAATATTGAGAGAATTTCTCTGATTTCTGCTTAACTATCCTTTCCACTTGCAACTTCTCATATAATACAAAATTGGTTATGGCAGACTCCACTGATGTTTTGCCTGCAGTTTGTGTTGCTATCTTAAATAAGTCATTTAAAATAGGTCATGTATTGTCTGTTTATTAGGATTCTACTATTGATGGCTTCTAATACTCTCAACTAAGCATATTTTGGATATAATTACACAATAAGTGACTTGAAATAGAAAAATGAACTTATAGTGAATTACTTTCTTCCCTTTTAATGGTAACGTTTGGAACCCCACACCTTCTCCTTTATTTCCT